>JAMRYI010000299.1:0-185751 GCA_029231635.1 Ditylenchus weischeri | reverse complement strand
AGACGCAGAGACAGTGAATGTCACAAATCTTGTTCTAAAACTACTAACAGCCGCTAAGACGTGAAAAAAGATTAACCTCATCTCCAACTTGCAAGTATTTCTGGATATGGAATAGCATTCAAATCAATAGGCACCTACCCATTATTTTCAGCATAGTAGTGAAACTGAAAACAAAATAGATCCTCCAACCACTGGGAACTGAATTATTCCGCCACCTGACTGTAAGAATTGCTCGATCAGCAGTTTTGCTAAAGCCTTCTCGAAGCAACATGTACAGGTAGCCATAGACATCGTCATACAGAACGGCACTCTAAAGAGCACTATTTAACAGAAAAAACTCACTAATTTGCTTTCTAACTTGAGGCACCAGTCATCGGAAGTAGCTTAAAGTCACTCGAGCAAATTTCGTACTCGCCTAACTTGCAGAAAGAGAGATAACGACAAAGTGCATTTCTATGTACTTTGGGTGGATCCGTAATGAACCAACAACAAGAGACCAACAGCACCAGGCATAGCGATACCGAAAAGAACAAAGTTCATGTCTATAAACCAGGGAATCGGAAAAAAGAAGAACTGGAGTGATTAAAATTTATTTTAAAACACTTGTTATTTTGTGTAAAAGGGATTGAGTGACCAAACGTCCATAATAAGTCGTTTGAGTTAATCTGTGCCCTTTCAAGAATCAGTCAAAAGATCTCGTATTGCCAGGGAGAAAAAGACGCCAACCAAGTTTGTGGATACTCTAGGCGATGGGAATTGCCTTTATTGTTAACTTTTAATGTTGCCTGAATTACTTAAAAATCAATTTTAGAAGCTTCGCAGAAATAACCACCTCCGAGTGCGCAAGGACCTGATGGATTACCTCCAAGCAAGCTGAGAGTACAAATTTACATCAGCCTTGAAGTCCGCGAGAGGTTCTTCAGTACTTCGCTAAGCACCGAATGCCCAAAGAGTGGGGAACAACGTTGAGCAAATCTGGCAGCACGTCTATATGGGATCAACATCGTCCTTATTTGCCGGAAATGAAGTTCCATTTGCGTACTACTCAGCAGACTTCGAAGCGGTTAGTGCCTTTATTTGGAGCCCTTCGTTTATAGTCATGAACTTTTCTCATTCAGATTGACACTCCTTTCAGATAGGATGCGCAAACAGTGATGATCAGGCACACTCAGTCACCATCCCCACAATTTGATGTTGCACTTGAATGAAAAATGTTGAAAAAAGTTTGAACATGTTGTTCAACCGTTTGTTTGCCAGTTGTTATTGTTTGTAATGGTGAATAAAGTTTGGGTATATTTACGGTGAGGAAAGTGTAGGTAGTTTGAGTGACTAGATTGCTTCAGTTCTACATAGCAAGGGCGAGGGAATTGAGTGTTCTGGGCAGAATGCTCACATCGTGCATGGTAGCAGCGGAGAAAGAGACGATCGGTGCATTGCCAAAAGAAGAACTAATAAATTAATTAGCATTATTAATTATTTTTTAATTTAATTAATTAATTAGCATTATTAATTATTTTTTAATTTAATTAATTAATTAACAATTAAAAACCAGAACAGTTGGAGAGGTCTAGCGAAGGTAGAGACTTGCAAAGAGCAACGTAAGAGAAAAGAATGAAAATAAAGGGTGTTATATGTACCTTTGTCCCAAATGGGAAAAAAGGTACATAACGTAACAGCCAAGTCATAACTCGTCAATTTGAAAATTTGATTATTAGGTTGATCAAAAGTTCTTAAGTACCTTGAAAAAATTTATTTTCGATTTTATTAACGTGTTAATATTTTAGCATGATGTTTATCATTCCAATGTTTGCAGATCTAATTCAGAGGAGATATCACTCGAAGTCACATCAACAAAACAGCTCTCCAAAATCCAAATCGTATCACCAGTGCGAAATCTGCGAACCAAAAATGATGTACTCTTGTTCATCGATTCAATTCCATACACATCGCGTATTCTCTTAGTAGCCTCTCGTTCTGAGTGCCCTTCATGAAACAAAAACAGCAGAATGTGGTAAATGATCGTCTTCGTCATCTAAAAAGACAGATGAGATGAAACGACGAAAAGAAGCGAATAAAAATCGAAAATAAATTTTTTCAAGGTGCCCAAGAACTTTGATCAACCTATTATCTATTTTTAGGCTGATGTTCCATGTGTTTCAACATGAGACATGGCAAAAAGAGACTTTGTATACATTTTAACCCCCAATAAACCAGTTATTTTTTGCTTTTGGCTAATCTGGATGGGGTTCTGAGCGATGCTGAAAAGGAGAGGGCTTAGTGTAGTGCATATACTTATAACCGAGATTGTTAGTTCAAATCCCTATGGGTGCGAAATTACTTAAAAATTTACTACCGTATTTCTTGTAATAGGTCGACATGTCGGGTTATTTTCCAATCGCCTGAAAATCTGAAAAATTTTGGGTCGATTCGAAATTTTTGGGTAAAAATTTAAAATCGAAAAAGCAGAAGGTAGAGCTCGTGGGGGCCGGAGTACCTTATATCGCCCCTTCGCAAAACGCCCCAAAATCATGTTTTTTGTGTGTTTTAACCACTGAAACATGCTTAAAACATGTTTTTAGGTGGCGGAAAGCCATTTCCTGGGAAAAAATTTTTTCATCAAAAATCGACCAAAACCATGATTTCAATTTTTTACCATGTTTTCAACATGGACTTGGCAAAATGAGCCTCTAAATGCATTTATGATCAAGAATCTTGCTCGAATTATATCTAAGGTAAGTGAGTGCGCGCATCTCTAACCCTTCAAGCCTCCTGCGGCTTGGAGGCTTTTTGGTTGAGATGCGCACACCCACATACCTTGGACACAAATCACTCAAGAGACTCTGGATGCATAGGTCTAGTATTCAAAACTATGTTCAAATGAGCTGAAATCCGACACTCTCTTATCTGCAGTTTCATCACTTACTTTATTTTAGCTTCGACCAACAAGGGTTATCAAGGGTTAGTTTTGGTCGATTTTTGATGAAAAATTTTTCCCAGGAAATAGCTTTCCGCCACCTAAAAACATGTTTTAAGCATGTTTCAGTGGTTAAAACACACAAAAACATGATTTTGGGGCGTTTTATGAGGGGGGCGATATAAGGTACTTTAGCCAAAAAAATTTTCATCAAAAATCGACCAAAACTATGATAACCCTTGTTGGTCGAAGCTAAAATAAAGTAAGCGATGAAACATGCAGATAAGATAGTGTCGGATTTCAGCTCGATTTGAACATAGTTTTGAATACTGGGGCCTACCGCATAAATAAACTCTGGGGGCGATATAAGGTACTCCGGCCAAAATTTTTCCCAGGAAATGGCTTTCCGCCACCTAAAAACATGTTTTAAGCATGTTTCAGTGGTTAAAACACACAAAAAACATGATTTTGGGGCGTTTTGCGAGGGGGCGATTTAAGGTACTTTAGCCCTCGTGGGAGTTAAGAAAACGCAAAAAACAGCTTCGCAAGATATTTACTCTGCAATGAGATCAGTGTTTGGACTTTTAGGAAATAATCGTACTCGTACTTCGTACTGCTAAATTTCAGCCGACGTACTTCGTACTCGTACAACAAAATTTAAAGCTGTATATCGTACTCGTACCTCGTACCAAAAAAAATTTTGCTCGTACTCCGTACTCGTACTTCGTACTACAAACATTTGCTGCTCGTACTTCGTACTCGTACTACAAAAATAATGATTCTCCCTTCTTACTTCTTTCCATAGTCTTAAAATTTCAGTAGTTTTTAGTTCTACTTCATTTTTGCTCGTTATTTTGAAAATTTATGAATTTTAAAAGAAAAATATTAGTTATTAAGTATTTATTTCTCACAGCATTATTTATTAATGTGTTTAAAAAAGAACGCCTGAGTTATTTGAAAAATGGTTGGCATAAGCATAGTGGTAGACGAGACGATGGATCTGCTCGTAGGAGATGAAAAATATGAGGCCAGAGAAGAGGTCCGACAATATCTGAGAGAATTCGCGACGGACTTTAAAAACAAAGACCTCTTGTAGTCTATCAAAACCTCGTTTTTTGCTATTTTTCAACAATATATACTTTTGATAATTTAAAAATAAACATTTAACAAAACGGAATTTCACTAGTGAAAATTGTCAGTTAATCTAATACTTGTATTTTGACACTGTTCACTGTACTCTCGTACCTCCAAATTTTTCGTACTTGTACCACAAATTTCTTCGTAAAGATAAGTAGGAAGTTTATTGGAGCCACCCTGACATCGCTATCGACGCCGACATTTTACTTCCGACATCCATCGGAGCCACTACTTCCGACTTCGAAATCTGCATCCATTGGGGCCGAGCTATAACCATAACCCCCAAGCCCCTGTGGCTTGGAGTTGGGACGCGCACACCCACATTCCTTAGACACAAATCACTCGAAAGCGACTCTGGACCTACTAGGTTGATATCAATCAAAATATGTTGATATCGCCAGATATTCATCTTTCACTTGAATATATAATGTGTTAATGTACCTCTTTCAAAAAAAATTAAATTGGCGCGTTATAACTTGGCGTGTTACGTTATGCACCTCTTTTCCCATTTGCGACAAAAGGTACATAACGTCGATACCCCGAAAAAAGATTCAGAAAAAAAGTTATGCGCTTTCAAAGTGTTCAAAAAAAATTGGGCCACCCTGTATATTTTTTAGTTGTTTCCTACCAGTCCACTTGATTCAGAAAAGATCTTCGTCGAAAATGCTTTTGGGTTGCTTTCCGCTAAATTTGCTGTTCAGTGTTGTTCTTTTGCCGATTTCCCTCTTGTCAGTTGCTCTAGTGAAGTGTGGAAAGAAAGCGGGGTCAGGAAAAGCTCGCACTGCAACCACTCAGCAAACGATTACTGATCGCCTCAAAAATAAGGTTCTCGAAAAGCATTTACTTTACTAATTCCTCGTGTTTTCCCATATTTTAGGATACAGCTGTGAAGAAAGTCAATAAGCATAAAAAGGAAAAACATGCAGATGCTGCTAAAAACCATCCGAAGACCAAGAAGCAGTCTACGCCTCCGAAGCAGCCTGTGAAGCTAGTTACTAAGCAGCCTCTGGTATAGGACTTCCTCCTCTAAACCGTATTCAACAAATTTTCAGGATGATGTACCGAAACAGCCGCAGAAGCCAAGCAAGACTAAGGGAAGTAAGGTGATGAAAGCGGATGTATCAAAGCCGGTTGGAAAAGCAGATGACAAGGGGGAAATCGATATTGCTAAACAGTATGAATTTCTCAACTTTTTTAGCATCACATAATAATTTTTAAAGGAGAATTTCGTTGGGAGATCTGGGCTCTGTGAATATGGTTCAAAGTGAAGCAAGCATGCACACTCTAATCAAGCAGACAGAGGAGCGGGACTTGCCCAAGATGGATCGGAAGGAATGGGCTGAGAAAGTTGCAAGCATATTTGACAAGCAGGAAGCTGATGAGACGGAGGAACTCGAGAAGCAAATCAATCCTCGTAAAGAGGCACCTCAAGAATTGGGTCAGTCTATTTATTCAAGGTTTTTGGTGTTCAAGGTCAAGCAAATTCAAGGTTTTTGGTGATCTCATGTAAAAAGGTTGACTTGTATGTATTATTGAAAATTGACCTTGACTTAATATGATATTGACTGTGACATTGATATTGTGTATGTGGCTGAGGTGTAATTTGTTGGGAGTTTAGAAGAACGTCACGTGCGCATAAACCTAAGGGATTCTGTCGTCTATGTGGTGCCAACCGAATATACTCAAGAAAGCGAAACTACGCAAAACATGTCCTTTGTCCAAACATCTTCTTCTAATATCTCTGAATGAGTGGTTGTGGGTTGTCTGCTATACGTGGTCAATGTTATCGTACCATTTGTAAATAAAGTAATTGTGACATCTTGTTCATGATGCAGTTCTGTTGTCGTTCCTTGGTCCGCTGAGGTTAATGTGTTGTCAGCCACTTAGTCCGTAAAATCTTTATCTGTCAATTTTTTCGATTTAATTCAATAATCCCGCCCTTTTTGGTAACTATTATGCTTATAATATTCCAGCTAGAAATGATTGATGTTCCCTTGCTCATCTGCTTGATCTTCATAAGTATCTTGTAAGGAACGCATAAAACTTCTTGCCCTTAGTTTTGATTTTTCAGAGCCTTTAGTGTGTTCGTTCTCGCTCTACTTTCCATCTATCTTGGCTGGCGTCTGCGCAGTGAACAAAAACATACAGATCCTAAAGAGGTGGTCGTAGCACCGAGTCGAAAAAAGAGCAATAAGAGTTTCCGCAGTTGGGATGCGTCCGAAATCAAATTCCACAGCGAAGGACAATCTGAAATCAAAAACAGTGTTCCGGCCCAGTCGAATGAAATCGCAAATGAGAGTGGGTAAGTGATTAATTTAGTTTCCTTAGTCAATGAATTATTGGTTGTTTTTTAGATTGATCGTGAAGAAGAAGAAGCCTAAGCTGGAATGTCCAACACTTGAAAATCTAAGCTCAGACAAAGCAAAGAGTAAACTGTCTAAGAAGCCGAAAGGCAAAGCAGCAGTCATCTATGATTCTCAAGTCAAAGGACTCTATTGAACCTTCTGCAAGCAAGAGTCTGTGGTCAAATGTTCAATCTGAGCAAGATGATGCTTTAGCTGATAAGTCAATTGTGCTGTGTTAGCCGTGAACAAGAAGAACGAACTGCGTTCTTTCGTTTTTTTGCAGTCTATAGTTGACCTCAACTGCCAGTGTTCGCTGTGCGTGTGTATATATGTAGTCGTTGGAGCTTGAATAAAATAAATAAATAAAATTACTTGGTGTCTTATTGCAGCTACTTTGGGCTGCCTGGAAAAGTGACTTATGGGGTGGGAAGTAGCGAATACTATTTGAAGATGACTATTACTGTAGCGCATAATCCTGTATTTTTTACAACTGTCAATCATTTTGCTTTCATTTTACTTTTTTAGTCATTTTGAGGTTGTTGATGGTTTACTACGCTATTTTTAGAGAATTCACCATTTTTATTTAGAAGGTGCTATAGCCTCATTTTTCTAGTCGCAAAATAATTTATTATGAGCAGTTTATAATGCATATACGTTCAACATGAAAAGGGATCAACATTATAATTCGGTTAATTAGGTAGGTGTGCTGAGATGCCAGTACCGTCGTCCCAACATCATTACGCCAATGCCGCTAGCCAGAAACACAGCTGCTGCTGCAGCCAGAAACATAGGAGGAGCTGTTGAAGGTTTTAATAGAGATCCAAACAATTGTGCTAACTGCTCACCAATGGTATTTTTGTGTATTTTGATCTGGTTCATCCAATTTTCCGTCTCATTCAGAAACTTGTTCTAAATTGGCAATTTTTACAGCAGTTTGATATACAGGGGGTGGTCCAAGATTTTTGGACACTTTCAAAGCGCCATAACTTTTTTCTGGGATCGAATTTCGAAATTCTGTAAACGCAGATCGACTCAGAATTTTATGCCGTTTTGCTTGGTACATCACACTCGGAAAAAAAATTTCGACCAAAATTTCGGAAATCTGCCTTGGTCCCCCCTGTGGTCCGAAAATACGTAAATTGGAAAAATCCTTTTTTTTTGCTCTTTTCTTTGTCGCATTGTTACGCTCCTCACACTATTTCACTGGAATTTGTCTGTAGGCATCTTATCATCGTCATCCATTTTCAGTTATCGCAGAAGAATGAGCTTCACGCCTCGAGAAAAAGCCTTTTGTGTAATTAGCTACGCTCAGCAAGGGAGTCCATCAGTCGTTCAGCGTCATTTTCGTACTCGATATGGTCGCAGAGCAACAAGACCAAGCAGAGGAAGCATTCTTCGATGGTTTTTCGAGTATCAGGAACGAGGGTCAAGCGAGAGAAAGAATAAAGTGGGCATGAGGTTAGTTGTTTTGTGCCTCTTTTTCATCCATTGATAATCGGTATCGTAGGTGGGTTCGAACCGAATTGAAGGAAGCTGATGTCATAGAGGCCTTTCGACAAAATCCACACGAAACGACTCGGGAGTTAGCTTTGCGGGAATATATGCCTTCGAGATCTTCAATCTTAAGAATTTTGAAGGTGAGCAATTTCCTATGTTTTCATGCTCGTGTTTACCGGTAACGTGTTTTTCCAATTTCCGTATTTTCGGACCACAAGGGGGACGAAGGCAGATTTCCGAAATTTTGGTCGATATTTTTTTTCCGAGTGTGATGTACCAAGCAAAACGGCATAAAATTCTGAGTCGATCTGCGTTTACAGAATTTTGAAATTCGATCCCAGAAAAAAGTTATGGCGCTTTGAAAGTGTCCAAAAATCTTGGACCACCCTGTATAAATCAACAGGAAAAAGATGAAAAAATATCCTTCTAGTATACATAAAATTCATGACTTTTTAACAACTCCTATGTGTTTTATAGGGGTATGCCAATCCGTTCAGTAAAAAAAGGTGGGGGCAGAAATTTCCTCTTCTCTTGAAAATTTTTATAAGCGTTCAACTTGACCAGACGAAGGGTTTTTCTGCCTACTTTTTAAAAGTAAAATAAGGTCATAACGAGTGAACGTAACGACAGAAAACTGGGACGGTTATTTGGAAGTTGCTGGTACTCGCCTTAATTTGCAGTGTATCGCGCTGGTGTGCCCCGTTTATATGGGCATTTCCTCACGTTCTAACTATTAAGCTATCGATGTAACTATGCGATAAATGGGATTTCAACACTTATCCAATAGACTGCACACAACAACACTAATACAAATGAAAGCACCTACCCATGAGTAAGTAGGACTTGCATCTTCACTGTTCTCGAAAGTTAGCTTAAGCTTTGCCTGCAGCGATGTAGATGCATAAAGTGAGATCTGTGTGATTTCTTTGCGGAAGTCTCTGTAATTAAAAAAATTACGCCTATTTTTAATTTGATGTGTAACTTGGGGTAGGTCACCTTCTCCACTCCCCTCGACTGCCATATTCCTCATCTAATTCTGCTAATCTTCTGGCATAGAATCCACTAAATGCAATGATGGACAGAAGAGGAATGGCTACTGAAGAGGTGGAATCAATACTGCCTACTTTTCTTTCTTGCAACAAATCAAAACAGGAGTCTAGAACCTGAAGTTTTTTTAAGTTCAGTGTGCTCTGTGTAGCCCCCAAAATTTCGTTCCCACCTAGGGTCCAACATTTTTTACCTTTATTTTTGAAAACTTTGACCAAATCTGATTCGTCCATCTGATCAGAAAAGTCGCAATGATTCCGAATTTGCTGATCGTTTTTGTAAATAGCTACAGTTTTGCCAAAAAGACCAACACCTCTCGATTTAGTGTAGCCTTATTTTCAAAAAAGTATTTTCAAAAAAGGCTACACTATATCGAGAGGCGTTAGCCTCTTTTTGGCAAAACTGTTGCCATTTACAAAAACGATCAGCAAATTTGGAATCCTTGCGATTTTTTCGATCAGATGGACGAATCAGATTTGGTCAAAGTTTTCATGAATAGAGGTAAAAAAAAGTGTCGGACCCTAGGCTAGAACGCAATTTTTGTGGCTATACTAAGTCGAGAGTAAACCGTAGCGTTTCTTTCACCTGCAAATTTTAGTCGGTTTTTTTCATGATCGAATTAATACGTAAAATTGAAGTTTTCATAATCACACATATAAATTATACGATAAATAAAGGCCTGTGCTATTTTTGTCTCTTATAAACCATTAGAAGACTTGCATATTTGAAGCTTTTATAGTTGAGATTCCTGGTCTCAATCAAGGGTGATAGCATCTTCTTCAGCTTCTCCATCTTTTGCCTTTCAAACAAATGTGCTGCTTGTTTGAGTACCTCGCATTTGGATGTCAGCTGTGGTCTTACTTGAGGGGCATCGTACCATGTGTATTTGCCATCCCACTCAATTCTATCTCTCAAATATATCAGAACAAATTCATCTGGTTCACACTCTTGTTGAGATTCACTAGTTGTAGATGAGCTAACTGCCATTTGAAGAAATAAGTTAGTTGACGGCAGAATATCAGCTAAGAAAAGATATTTCTATGCCTTAAGTTTATGTAGCGATATTATTGCGCACAAACACAGCAAAATAAACTACTCTAATCAATTAACTATGAATTAATTACTTTTTCCTCTGCTAAGTTTTCTAGCCAAAAGCTTAGATTTCATACTTTTGCGGTAATTTGAAAACAGATTAATTTTCAAAGTTTATTCTAAAAGTGGAAGTTGGCTGTAAAAATAGCATATTTGATCTACTTTATTTGGCTAAATGAGTTTGTGAAAACCTAGTGTAATCAGTCAAAATGGTAGATCTTGCTATGGGAAAAATTCTTTCCTATTCGGTCGGCAGAAATGCAGCTTTGGCTAGCGTATTGTGCATGTTGACCTCACTGTTTCTCGTCTATTCAGTCTCTGTCACCCGTTCTTTAGTGATTACGGGACAGGCGTGGATATCAGTGTTCTCTTTTTTTGCACTTTTTTCTGCAGTTATATCCCTGTCAACTTCTGCGCAGAGCAATAACAAAAAGTAGGGTCTATTTTTCTTTGAATTTTTGTCATCCAAAAGTTTTTATTTTTTTCAGTTACACCTTTGGCTTGATCCGAGCTCCAGTTCTAGCAGTCTTCTCCACTACTGTGTTGGCTCAACTTTCCTCAGTGTTTTTGATCAAAGAATCGGTGGAGCGTTTGTTCGAAGTGGGGCATCATCATGGGGGAAGTGCAGCTGCCAACAACTACTTCTATGCATCTGCTGTTGCTAGGTTGGTGTTTTTTGAATAATTTTGGGCATCTTTCCTAATTGAGTATAATTGTCACAGTTCTTTATCACTGGTAGCTGCTGCCTATGCCGTCACCAACCAACCTTTCAATTATGTGCTTAGATCTGCCCAATCCTCAGTTATTCAGGTATGTTGGAATTGTAGAAATGAGCATTTGACGTTTATGTTTGTGAAAGGTAAACATTAAGAAAATGTGTGCACAAAAATTGGATCCGACACGATTCCGACCGTAGAAATTCAGCTAGCCACTCTTTTGAATGTGATCAGTTTCACACTTTTTTCTGTTAACCAGCCTCTTTTCACAGTTGTCCCGCAGTTACCGAGTCACAATTACATATTTGCCACCTGAAGGCCATGTCTATCACACGTTTCCAAAAATATATTGCTAACGGAGAGGCTCATAAATGTGGTGAACTAGCTGTACGAATTTATCACCATTTTCAATTGGTCTACCATTGAGTTTCTAAAACTTTACTTTCATTTCCTCAAAGAGCTGCCATCCGGCCTCTCTAGAAATAAAATCTATAGCTCTTCTTTACAGGAACACGCCGCCGATATCTGCCATGCCCTGTGTCATGTGGTCCCAGGTCTATCCCGTCTGCTCCTGCCCCGAATCAACTCTCTCTCTTTGTTAGCCATTGTCTCTGGGAGTTGTTGTGTGCTCACTCACTGGTTCATGACTGACTACTGGTGGTTTGACTCAGTGGCTGCCCTAATTCTATCATTCACTGTCTTTGCAACAATGGTTTGGCGGTTAAGCCTCTTTTCAAAAACATTCTTATCTTTTTCAGATGCCTCTATCCACCTACACCGGTCGGATACTACTGCAAACGACTCCACCACATGTGCACAATCAAATCGACAGATGCATTTCAGAAGCTTCAACTGTAGAGGGAGTTTTAGAGTTAAAGAATGGCCACTTTTGGCAACTTGATTTTAACTCAATCGCTGGCACTGTGGATGTGAGAGTGGGTTCCTTTGGTAAACCTGGTTGATATACGTCCATATTTTTTCAGGTTAGACGAGATGCTAATGAGCAAATGGTGCTGAGTAGAGTTACTGAGAAGCTGTCTACTGTGGTCAACATACTTTCGGTTCAAGTGAGTATTTATATGGGAAGTAGTGGAGATCGAGAAGTCCCCGGAAACCACCTCCTTTCATCTAGAGATAGATGATGACGAAGCTAGTCCCAAAATTCGTCTCAAATATTGGTCAGTGTGCGGTCATGGAGTCAAGCTCGGAACGAGGTAAAAGTCTCAGATTCGAAGAATTTTAGTGTAAAGACTAAAAAATTATAGTTTTGAAATTACAGCAAAAAGTTACGACCTAGGTGGGCTGAGCAATTTTCAAGAGCCTCGGAATCTCGTCCAATTTTGGTCGATATTTTTAGTTACTTACCCGGGCAGGAGTACACTACTTGGCCAGAGCCAAATGTGCGTTTTTTCGAGGTCTAACCATGTTTTAGGCCCTGAAAACGCTAAAAAAACAACGAAAAAAAGCGAAGGAAAGACATTTTCGAAAACTTTTTTTCTTTGGTCTCCCTATGGTTTTTGGTCATTTTTTGGTATTTCACCGCGTTTTGGTCACTGGAGCTTTGCAAAAAAAACTTCTCTATGCATTTCTGATCATGAGTCTTGCTTGGAACCATGTCTAAGGTAAGTGAGTCTCTCAAGCGCCTTCGTGGCGTATGGGGCTTGGAGTTGAGATGTCCACACACACGTACCTTAGACACAAATCACTCGAAAGTAACTCCGGATGCATGAAAAAACATGCATACCAGAGTTTCTTTAGGCAGTAGGCCACATTTAACAAAACTATGTTCAAATTCCATCTTTTTAGGTTGAACAGAGCCTTCGTCCTTTTAAAAGTTGCGAGCTGCTCGCTCGCAAAAGAGCCAAACGCACAATATTGATTGCAAGGCATTGGGAAAAATGTAGCTTTATCTAAACAGGCTTAAAACTGAAACATGCTGAAAAAAAATGCTTAGACCTTGAAAAAACGCACTTTTCGGCTACCCCAAATAGTGTACTTAGCCCTTATTTATTTAATAAACTGTATAAAATAACTATTCCGAATTTTTAGATTTTGAAGGACATAACAACTACATGGACAAACAATCCACAAAACGGACATAATATGGCGACTCTGGCTGGCAACTTTGGTGGTCATTCGAGCAGAGACTCTTCCGCTCACGGTCATTCTCACAACTCTGTTCCTAACGATGCACATGGTCATTCACACAATCATGGAGGAGAGGACAACCATGGACACAGTCACAATGGTCATGGACATAGTCATACAGGTGGAGCTCATGGACATTCTCATTGATGGACGACTGAACTGGAAAAAAAAAGCTTCTTTTTAATTTATTGTGGGTGTTATTGTGAATGGTTTGTATCTGTGATTTGATATACGTTCTGGCTCATATATATTTATTGAATGCTTGGGATTTCTGTTTGTAATTTAGCTTGCTGTTGCGTTGAAATAAAAATGGAATATTGGCTCTCTTAACAATGTGAAAAGTAAATAATGTTGGTGTGTCGAAAACTACCGTATTTTTTCTAATAAGCCATGCGGCTGGAGGAAGACATGTTTTAGTCCCAGCTTACATACGCTGGCTTACCATGAGCCCAAGCGTAAACTTGAAAATAAGGGTAGTTACAGCAACTTTTATATGGAAAAATTTATGGGGGGGTGGCGGAATATTCTATACTAGCCCCTGTTATAAATGACTTACATAAATGAACTTCATAAAGAGAAACCAAATAAAAATTTACACAAGTTAGTCAAAACTTGTAAAAAGGTTAACAAATCAAAAAATAAACATTGTCGACAGAAAAACGGAAAACCACGAGTTCGCGTTTTTTTTATGGACGATGCGAAAAAGTGCCCTCTTTTGTGAAAAATCATAACAAAAATCATCTAGACCGTAAATCTGAACAGAAACAGTACAAATTCCCACAAAAGGGGGCACTTTTTCATAGAGACCGCATCGGGACGGGATGCCGATCCCGCCGATTCCGAGCCCGGAGTCACGCCCGATCATTTTCCAAAATCCCGATCCCAAATTTTGTCAATCCCGAATACCAAATTTGTCAGAAAAATTATTCAATCAGCACTTTTTTTTTTGCAAAATTGATTTGATTTGGTAGAAATTACGGAGCGTTTTTACTTTCTAACTGGGCTTAGATACCGCCTCTTGGGTATGACTAAGGGAACGTCCATAAATTATGTCAGACTGACAGCCCAGTTTTGGGAACCCCCCACGCCCCCTGTCAGAAGATGTCAGAATGGGCCGGAACACCCCCTTATTAAAATCTGACAGTTTTCTGACACAACTTTAGACTTCCAAATTTCACATTGTATATAATGTTTAATAATCTAAGAACTCAAAAATCATTCAGAAAATTTACTGAAATTTATGCATACTGAAATTTCAATAGCATACAAAATAGTTTTTTCGTAAATATGTGTTAGCTTGGTCTTGACTCACTCATTCGCCTCTTCTTTTCTAAGGCCTTGTTTTTGATGCTTGAGACCATTTCATTGGCCGAAAGGATATCCATCTTCGGAGCTTCAGGTATTGGTTCATAAAGTAGACTGCAGATATTAGCACTATCACAGTAAGCCCATAAAAAATGCATCTACGATGGTGATGTTGTCGTCAATCAAAGAGTTGCTGGCAGGAGTAGGAGGAAGTGTGGCTGCAGGAACGGGGTGGCGGAGGAGGAGGAGTTAACTGCTGGATAATTTCAATCAATGCTTTTGATTAGGCATTAAAATCCATAGGAGGAGGGCTCACGGGACCAAAAAGCGGTCAAGTATTGGGTCCCCAATCTGATATATTCCAAATGCAATCAAAGCTTTCTTTAGAAAAGTGGAAACCACTGGCAGGACAGTTTTAGCTACAGAATAAAGGCTGCGGCGTGTTCGACTTTGTTGGATGTAGCAGTAGGTCTAATTTTTAATAGCACCTGTGATTTTTAAAAAATATATAGACTAGCGCAGCTTTAAGCATATTTTACCCAGCTTTATTTTGAATTCTTTAACAGCTCTTTGTTCAGCATCCAGCTTTTTCTTGACAAGATCTGTAAAAGTTACGTCTGGTCTATGTATCAACTATTACCATATTTAGATAGAGATTCGAAAATGCGGAAAAGACTGGTGCTGTGGAGGTTACCGATGTGCAAAACTTCCAAATTTCCTACCATCATTTCTCTCTGCGCCCATCCCATGTGTTTTTGACGCAAGAGGACCAAGAGTAGCTGAAGAGGGTGATAAAAAACCTGAATTTGGAGATTTGGCAGACAGACTCGCACTCAGCAGCTGATTTTCTGAACCCATTTGCTTTGATCAGTACTGCCCAACTATGAAAGACAAGTACGAGAAAATGATGTGTAAGCATTGTCGGCTTTATATGTCTAGCGTCAAACGGAAAAATGCACATGAAAAGGCTTGCCGAGAATTTGAAATGGATTTCATGGATTTCCAGGATCCTGAAGAAACCGTCATTGAAGACGAAGTAGATTTGGCTGAGGAAATGAGGCAAGTGCGAGCCCTTCAAGAAAACTATCAAGAACAAGGGACCACAGGCGCCTATCGGCGCCTCTATAGTATTTCGAAATTTCGATAGTGCATTCATCGTGAAAAACTACGTCTATCTACGTCTACGTTCTTTTCGAGACATCGCAAAATGGCCATCGTTGGAAGCAGAAAACCATCCTCCAGGCCTACCCCAAAATCCTCCAACTCCAATTTTGAGGGACCACAAAAGTTTTTCTTTTTCGAAGACATTTTCCTGGGTCTCGGCATAAAAAGACGCTGAATTGTCTGAAGTTTGGGGTTCCGTCGAGACATTGCCGAAAATAATCGGAAAAATAAGCAAAAATGGCCTGAATGTGGTCAAAATGTCCATTAAAAAGTAGGACGGACACATGCCAAATACTATATAGAGATTAGAAATGGAAAACTTAAAATATGAGCCATAATAAATTATGGACTATATGTTTTAATCTTATTTTGCTATAAATACATTTATTTTTTATATAACGTGCAAAACAGATAAACAAATACACAAAAAATTAGGTCAAAATTTTCAAAACTGATTTAAACTATTCAAGAAAATTTTCTGTGAAATCTGACATTCCTGTCAGAAAAAGACCATTACCCCCACCCCCTCTGTCAGATTTTGTCAGATTGGGCTGGGACCCCCCCACCCCCCCTGTCAGCGTGACATAATTTATGGACGTTCCCTAACTGAAGTGCCAGCTGTATCTTATATAGTATTTGGCATGTAAGGGTGGGTGGGTAACGCTTTTTCACTTCGAAGGCCAGAACGGGTCGTAGATAGCGAAATCACTTTTGTCGCTAATAACATCGTGTTCCCCAGAATGTCAGCTTTCGTTTAAAAAAAAGAACAGGCGAAAAAAATGAGTTCTAATAGGGGATATACCTATTTTTATGAATGAAGTCATAGCCCCTCATTGAAGTTTCGAAATAACTGTACTATACAAATAACTGTACTGTACTTTACTATAGAGGCGCCGATAGGCGCCTGTGGTCCCTTGTTCCTTTGTAATACAGGGTGGCCCAATTTTTTCTAGCCATCGAATTTTGGCTATAACTTTTTTAATTTTTAATATTTCGACTAGATATTTTGTTTATTTCAAAGCTAACATGTTGGGAAATCAATCGCCACTTTTGCTGTCAAAAACGTGTTTAATTGAAAAGTTACTTTTTTGATTACCCATGGTGTATGCAACTCCAAAAAAGATCAAAGTTCGTCAAATGGGAAGTTGAATGAGAATTCGCCTTAAAAAGATGAACATTTTAGCTGCCTTTTCTTCTAATTTCACCTTCTGAAGCTGAGAATACAATAGTCAATGAAAACAATCAATCAAACGGTGCGTACGGACAAATGTCCAAAAATCGATCAAACGTCTTAACATATAGTCAAGTTTCAAATTCATTCTTATATTTTCCGTAGTCGTGTCTGTGTTGTATTTTTTAACTCTCCCTTTCAAACTGTCTGCCAAAGGCGAAAAACGTTGAAAGGGAACCATGGTTATCTAAAATCATACTTTTATGTGCTAGCGTCCGCGTGAATTTTCAGGGTTCCGCTGCTATAGATGCTGAAACAGTGGCGTTTGCTTGTTCGCCTGTTGTGTCACAAAATCACAAAATGCCGAAATTTGAACGGGGTCCCATTTTTTTGCCAGAATCCCGATTCCGAAACTTTTTTGGCTGAAAATCTCGTCCCGAAATCCTTCCCGCACGCCAAACGCGGTCTCTACTTTTTCCCAAAAAGGAGGCATTTTTCCGTTTTATCCTTTTTCTATTTTGACAGACCATGCCCTGTAATCTTTTGGCATGTTTTGCTTTCATTGAATGGAAGTTTTTTCATGTAATTAGTATATAAGTCTGTTTAATTGCAATAGGTCTAATTAGTTGTTTTGGGTACAAATTAAATTCACACTATCTTTATTGTATTCTGATTAAAATCCCACGTTTACCAACTTATAATAAGTTAATGAAACAGATTCTCCATTAGCGCCAAACATGAAATTTACCTAAAATGCGACTATAGCCACGCTCATCCAATCTAAGCCTAAAAAAGATAAAAATTAAAAAAAATTATATCAAAAAATTATTAGCTATGTCCACAGTTACACCGCCCTCGGAAGCCTTGCTAAAATTTCATTACAACTACAGTCAAACCTCGATATAGTGGCCCCTCCAATCTAGTGGCCCCTGAGCTCGATTTGGTTGGTTAAATCTAAAATCTAGATAAATGAACCCCCAATATAGTGGCCCTCCAATATAGTGGCCCCCAGGCCTGGTCCGCGCTAATTAAAAGACCCCCAATATAGTGGCCCCCTAATATCAATAGCAATGCAATTTACAACCATATTTATTTCAAGGAAGAATAATAACTTGAGTAAACACAAACTATCTAATGGTCAGATGAGAAGAAGCTAGTGATTACTGGCTGCGTTTGTGTTTTTTTTTTTGCTCATCTATTGCATCGCTGTGACGGAGAACGGTAAGATCAGCAGACTTCTCTTCCATGTACTGACGAATGAATTGGAAATGCCTTTGTGCTTCAAGACGACTGATTGGAGGTCGATTTCAAGTTCTTCGGTTTCTAGAATTTCACTACTAATGCTTTTTCCAGAGCCAAATTGATTGCCAGAGCCAGGGTGTTCCGACAAATCTTCGATAATATCAGTCATTGTGAGCGCATCACCTGTAAAACAAACATCGAGATAATGAAAAATTGTAGAAATAAGTCCAAGTGATATTGCATACATGTTTCGACTAACTCATCAACATTTAAGAAATCTGCCATAGCAGTATTAGTTTCTTCTATCTCAATCCAAGCATTGAGCATTCCGCCCATATCTTCATCCAGCTGGCCAAAATATGTCTCAAAGTCTTTGCCAGAGCCTACTTCTGTCAACATGGCCTAAATACGAAAAGCTTACATAAAGCCGTCATAAAATTCCGCGTACATTATGAATGAACTTGGCATGGCGAAAGCAATTCTTGATAGTGTTTCCTTTGACTTTGTCCCAGGTTCGTCGAAGCAGGTGAAGAGAACTGAGTAGGTTAAGCTTGTAGTCATTATCAGCCTCGATTTCACCAATGCGCCACCGCAGAACAAGTTTTCTATAGTTCACCTTCAAGTTTTGGATCACACCCTGATCCATTGGCTGTAAAAGATTCTGAATTGTTCAAACTATGTAAATACAAAAATTCACCTGTGAATAAAAGAATAAAGAATAAACTATAGATATGAACCATAGATCGAAGAAGGTTTTTTTTTAATAAGCACCCTTACATAGTTAAACCTCGATATAGTGGCCCCTACAAGTTGGGGAGGAATTGGAATTCTAGTATAGTGGCCCCCCAATATAGTGGCCCTTAGATATAGTGGCCCCCTAGGCCTGTTACCGAGGGGGCCACTATATCGAGGTTTGACTGTATTATAGTTGCACTCACTCTGATTTTTAGGCAGTGCGTGGGAGTGAGGGTGAAAAGTTCGGGGCATTGAGAATGAGAGTGAGAGTAGAAAAAGAGAGTGAGTGAGGGTGAGTGAGCTCACTAAGATTTTCACTGCGAGTGAGAATAACTAGAATCAAAAAAATTTTAAATTTTATTAACTAAAGCCATCGGAATTTTCATTGATAACTAGTAAATGTTTTTAGAATTAATGTAGACAAATGTTTTTGCGTTTAACAGATAAAATTTTGTACTGCTCCTATGCCTGGCAGTTGCCAATCCACATTGTGAGAAGCAGCGTTTGATAGAGCTGCTAGTGGCTGCACTGCCAATATCTGTAATGCCAATTCAGCAATCTGTTCGCACTCCTGTAACTTTAGCAATCAATAAGTCGAACAAATTCAAAAAAATGTGCGGATGTAATCAAGCCCTGCCAAAATTTAGCTGCATTTGTCGGATTTGCCATGGAAGAATCCTCTTTCAAAATGTGTCCTATACAATCCTTGATCCAATCCTTCTTTGTTTTTGATGCAGCAGAAGGCTGCGGTTGCTGCAATTGCATGAGCTGACCCATTATTCCGGATAGAGGTTGATCGCCAGTTGGTTGAATTCTATCAGTGTTAGGCCGGAACTAAAATTAATTATGCTTAATTATGATGTTTATGGTCAATAATGCAGTAGCACCACTAGTGATTCAAGCGTAGTGCTGCACTTTGTGATTTCACCCCCGTCAAAATTTTTGCCGTATTTGGATCAAGACAAGTTGCCAAGATGTAGGTCGAGTCATAACGTATGCCTTCTACATGAAACATGTGAGAGAATCGTTTTTCTAACTGATCATGCAATGAATCACTAACAACGAACAAACAAGGCAGTTGATGTTATTGAAGATGCCGTTTCGCCTGATGCCGTGCCACCAACTCTTGATCCAATTATTTTGCAGAAACAGGTGTTGATTTTAGCCTTAAACACAAAATGCAATTCACTGAGAATGAAAAAATGAAAAAATAAGCAAGTGAGAGTGATACTGAGAGTGAGAATGAAAATATTATTGTGAGTGAGAATAAAAATCGAAAATTAAGTGTGACAGTGAGCTCACTCTCACTCACTGAGATTCTCACTTTGAGTGAGCTCACGCAAACACTGTCCTTAGCCAATCCAAAACCCTAGGTGACTTCAAATGGTTCATTTTAAACCACACCTTTCGGTGTTTAGTATCCGAGACTTGCGACTGCTAAACCTGTTGCTCTAACACCTTTGACTGCATTATACCAAACCGGCTGGCAGATATATTTTTGGCTACTTTAGCAGCATCATTATAATTTTAGTGTGTTTCGGAGCAGCTAGAAACATGGTTGCTTTTGGTTGTTTTGCTTTTATTGTTGTATAAGCTACACTGTACTCTCACCTCTTATGCAAAATCGAGCAAATATATAAAACAAGGGGTAATATAGTGTTTGTGCCTATTAATAATTGATAACTGATCGCAAAACACGCGCGAAACTAAAAAATCATTGCACAGTCTAATAGATTACACGGGTTTGCGAAAAAAGGTAAAAAATCTCAAACAAACTTTTTTCTTAAAAAATGGCCTGCAAATGGCAAAAACATAACTTTTATTGGAAAACTCGACAATGGCCTGCATACTTTTGTCAACGCCCCTCTTAAAAATGCGAATTTCTCGCCGCTCTTTTTTTTAAACGAAAGCTGACATCAAGGCGAATCTAAAAAATCTTGCAACAGAAATTTTCGAGCCTTTTATGACCATATTTCATAAAAAGTGTGAACCACCGACCCACCCGACCCAAGAGAGATAGAGATGGACAAATAGTTATGACTCTACTTTGATAAAATACTTTGAAACCGAACCGACTTTTGTTGTTATCCCTACTAACTATATATTTGTACCGCTTTCAATAGTTTTTAGTAGGGTTGGACGCGGTCGTGTACTCGAACCGGGAACCGAACCGAAGGCATTTTGGCGAAATTACCCGAACCGAGAGCCGAGTGTCCCGGAACCGGAAGAACCGAGAACCGGGTCCAGGAACCGACCGGTTCCAGTTCCAAATAAGCATTGGATAAAATCGCTTAGAAAAAATTGAAATTTAAGTTTAAAGTTTAACTTTAAAAATTTGCTTGAAGTTTGTAAGTCAAAGATTGTCTCTACAGTATCATATTGTAAAATGGCATATTGTTATTTCTAAGTCATTTCTAAGTGTAGATTGTTGCTAGCAGCACGGCCCCCCACGCCCGATAAACATACCGAATTTCAAAACTAGAAGAGAGTTTTGTGAACATTCCTCAAATTTTTCTTCGATTCACTTGACTAAATTGATATCACTGCCGATTTTTTTGTCAGTAAATTGCTGAAGCAAACCTTAGACCTGCTTTAGGAGTAAATTTGCTACTTTGTACCAAGGAAGTGTGTGAGAAATACAAATTTGGGAGGTTTTAAATAAAAGTTAAATAAAAAACGCAAAAACCGCGATTTTTAGTCGGAAAAATGCTAGTTCTTCGCTTTAAACGGACTCTAGTTCGGAAAATTCTATCTCTAAAAAATTTGGTCTGGTCATTCAGATAGAGGAGATTTCGGGCTTTCTTTTGGTGTACAGAAAAACTTTGAAAATGCGAAATTGGCGTTTCTCATGCAAAAAGTAATTCATCGTAATTTTAGGGCTCAAGATGGTCTCCACCAGAAGAATGTGCGCTAAGCCAAATGAACTGTCTCTTTTCAAAATTCGTCAAGACGCAGCCAAAAAAAGATGGAATAATGATGAGCGCATAAATCAAGCTAAGAAAAGAGCGAGTGAGCAAGCAAAAGAAGCAGGGAAAATTCGTCCTTGTAAGCTGTTTTTAATTTTTTTAATCGTCGGACTTGGTATATCCACGTGGTGTTTAGTACCTCTTTAGTGATCACATTTATGTTTTACTTTAGCAATTATCGCGGATAAGAAGGAAGTACTAAAGAGCAGAATGAAATGGACGATGGAAAGAAAGCGGCAATCGCCGCTAAACGTCAGAAAGTAGTCATGGCCAGATGGAACAAGTCAGCTACCAAGAAAGCCATCAGGAACAAGGGGCTGAAATGACAAGTAAAATTTTCGGTTTATGAGATTTCGCATCCAGTTTGATTGGCTGAAGAAAACACTAATGGTTGTTCCAAAACGCGAAAATGAGTAAGTCACCAGTTGCTTGACGATCACTCTTAACCGAAACTTCATTTTTCCGGCCCAGGAGAGAATCAGCTTGTCTTTGTACTTCTCCGTGATCATCTTATCCGGGCGCTTACGTGGAAGAAGGACATACGGCTTGCACTTATATCCGTCTGCTCGCCCTGTTAGCATCACAGTAACCCTCATCTTGTCATGTCCGGTGGTAAGAACCGAGACCTTAATTGATTTTAACGGAGTTCGAAAAATTAGTTAAAGGTTTACCTCCTTGGCCCCGTACTCATCAATGCATTTCCCTCCCGCTGGATCAAGCCAAACCGCCGTTTCGTCAGCTGCATAGATTTTGGCATAGCTGGAAAGTTAAGATAAACGTAACTCAGGTAAAAAATATAAACCTATTCTTCATTCTCAGGTTCGATACATAGACCACGAAATCGGCAATTTTCTCAGCATAATCTTGAGGTGGCTTCTGGCAGACGGTCGTGGGAACACGCAGGCGAAAGTTGTGACGACGCAAAAATTTCTCCAGCCATCCTAAGCTTGCCTTGAAGTCTCCTTCATCATCCTCCACGTTGAAGAGTCTTCGCGTTTCTTCCATGATCATTCGGCGTGAGACTCGCATCTTCTTTCTTCTTCGCTCCCTAATCCACACTGCCAGGTCGTCGTCCAGTTGCTTGAAGGTCACAGGTCGTCCTGCCCCTTTCAGTCGTTTCCGGGTATTTCCAGCAGCAGAGGTTTCACTGCAAAATGCATTGTTCTAAGCAACTTTGAACTTTATTCATCTTTATGGCTTACCTAAGGTTCCGAAGTTGATTTTCTTTTTCGATCCACTCACGCACGCGCTTTCTGTCCACTCGGAATTTCGTACTGGCGGAATGAATTGAACCTGGCGGCTTCGCGGCGGCGATCACTTGTTGTTTGAAGGACGTAGTGTAGCATCGTTTCTTCTTGGATGTTTCAGCTCTTTCGTAGTCGGACTCGTCGCTGGGTGGCTCGATGCGAGGATGACTTTGCTTCATGCTTTGGTTGCTGATTAATGCTCTGAAAATTGGTGGAGTAAGGAGATGGATAAAATGGATGAACGAAGATGGAGATGTTAGCGAGTAATAAAATTGGTGGAATTTTTGAACTGCGATTTTACCAACTCCATTGAGTCTGTCCCGATTTCAGTATAGGGGGCGTTTATTAGAGGGGGCGTTTATTTTTGGGTCGACCTCCAAGGGGGCGTTTATTGGAGAGGGGGCGTTAATTAGAGAAAATACGGTATATAGCTGTTAGTTTTTTCGAGATTTTTCAATACTTCACTAGCTTTTTTATACAGAAATTTTGGATAATCATTTTTCTTGTACAAATATACTTTTTTGGGGGGCACATTTTACTCTTTTTAGGAGCAAATTTTCATTTCGATTGATTTTATTAAATTTTCGCATGTTTTTTCAAAAGTGATAACACCATTATGTAGCACTGTGATTCTAGTTTCTAATGAGGTATCAGTTGTTCTATCATATTTGAAAAATGTAGCACAAAAAGGTAAAAGTACGGAGCAAGTCGAAAAAATGATTTGATTCATGCTTTCCCTTTTTGTGATACATTTTTTAAAGATGTTGCAACAAATGATACGCGGTTAGAAACTAGAGTCGCAGGGCTACATGATGGTGTTATCACTTTTGAAAAAAGATAATAATAAATAATAAAATCAATAAAAATAAAAATTTGTCCCAAAAAATAGCATATTTGCCCCAAGAAAAATGATTACCCAAAATTATGGCTATGGGCTCGAGAACTCAACAAATTTGATTGAAGTTTGCATATTGGTTGTTCAATAAGACCAAACTCTCCTGGTCAAGAAAAAAAAACAGGTTGAGAGGTTCCTTTGTTACATATTTGTCATTTGAACAAACGTAATTGTGCGTAAAAAATTACGTTTCATTTCCATTTTTTTATGGTCCTTTGACCCATAAATTATACGGAAAGAACCGACTGATCGAAGAGGATGTCATGTGATCGAGGAAATACGGTAAACAAAATGCGTTTAACATTTGTTCCTTGAGCCTTATCCCTCATATGCAGTTCCTTCGTTTGCAGCAAACATGTAGTGTAAGTGGTAGTAGTTGACAGGAAACAAAGGACAGGTATGGGACAGCTCCCAGCCATCTGTCTCACTATTCTTGCCCGAAATGGAAAGAGCATAACCAGAGGTGCCATATCAGATTACTATACAAATTGGCTGTAGTAGTAGCAACCAAGCACCACTTTTATGTTTCTCTCCAACATGCCAATCCATGTTACCTTGAGTCTATGGTTCTGCTATTGGCTTTTCAATTCTTATTAATCTAGTGATCTATCTCAGAGTTGATCGGGTTTTGTTCCAGCGAATACTTCATTTTATCATATAGATATTCGTTGTTTCCGAAACCTGATCAACCGACTTTACAGTCAAACTATTTATTTTTTATTAGAATTTTTTGATTTATGTGTAATCTGTGTATTTTTGCCTTGAAATACTGCTGAGGGTGCGAGGAGTGCGGAAAGGGGTAATGGTAGAGGTTTGTTTCTAAAGCTTTTTTTAACACTAGAATTCCCGATGGTAACGTTTGAGGGGTTTTCAGACCTCCTGAGCACGACTATCGCAAAATCAAGCTCAAAAACTTTGATATAATGCCCATAATTATCCCAATTTTCACAGCTACTCTTTGAAAAATGGATGTTTTTTTTAGGCTGGTGTTATCTAGCTCAGCATTTTCTTTTGTGCTCATAAGAAAGCCTTTTGTCTGGGCTTTCTAATGATGTGTCGTTTGCCTACATTCAAAAAAATTATCATGGGTAGAAAATTAAAAGAATCAAATAAGGCAGTTTTGATAAATTTACAATTTTACTGAAAGCATGGGAAATTTTTGTACTCTGGTCGTTTATATACCTGATGCCTGGTCAATACTTGTACAGAAATTCAAGAGCTACAAGATAGGCAAAAAATCAGCACAAAAATTAAACAAAAATCATTCCGCAGTTACAGGAGAACAGGTAAGACCAGCACTTTCCCTGGTATTGAAATCTGAAGGATACATTTCTTATCCCTGTTGACTTTTAAATGAAAATTTTTGCTGACAATATACTAAAATGCTCAGCGTGAAAAATGCAACGGAACTAGTGCAAGGACTCACAAGACAACAACAAATATAACAAAATTAAAGCCAAAACAATTAGACCTCAAAACTCCACACAAAACCAGGGACTTTTGTACGAAAATTCAGGTGGTTGTGGCTTGGTTTGGTAATTTTCCCAAAATTTTATAGAGCATTTTCAGAAAATAAAAATTTTACGTGATAGAACGCCAAAAACTGCATTAGATTGTCAATTGTCAGATGACATGTGAGACTATGTTTTACTTTTTTTTGAGAGGGTTGAAGAAGTATGCTGGTAGCCTGGTCAGGGGTGGACGGTTGTGATTTTGTTTTACTTCGGTTCAAATCAACAAAATTATTTAAAAATTCAGATACTTTCAGTATAAAAAGACTCGTTACAGTCTTGGCTATCTTTTGGTATACAACTCTCACAGATATTTCTCTTGAATATTGCTTTCCAACCGAAGTAAAACAAAACCAAAGTTTTTGAGCCTGATTTTGCGATAGTCGTGCGATACCCCCAGGGGTAGTATTCAGCCGTCGGATTAGATTGAAATTCGGGATAATCCTGGATCTTTCAATCCCGTATTCAGCCATCGGGATAGGATTCAGATCCAGGATAATCCTGAATCTAATCCAAACGGTATTCAGCCGGGCGGATTATTTTTAATCCGGATTATTTTGGAATTGGCGCCATATTTGATGTACATTTAGTCTGATTTTTGGTTTTTTTGTGTCGGAACATGTAAAATGCATACGTTTATTGTAATAAAGCCTAAACAGTATTGAAGCAACCCCAATCTTCGTTCGGGTCATCTTCCGGAAACTCGTCTCTGTCTTTCCACGAATGAAAACCTGTCGGCGGAGAGGATTCTTTAGCAGAGTTCCAAAAAAGCGTGGATGCGTTGATGTAGTTAGGAACATTTTCTTTGTCCAGACGAACTTCACCGTGAAGAGAGCTGTAGCGCTTCTTCCACCAACCGCATCTCTATGTTCACTATGTTCAACATCTTCACTATTTTTGCCAGTTGACCCTCCAAAATTGCCCTAAAGTGGCCCTCTAAAGTGGCCCATATTTTGTCCCTTCCCCTCCCTATACAGCCCTTTGTCCCTCTTTAAATTGCTTTTCTAGCCTTTTTATGGCAAAATTATTACTTAAAAATGATTTTTGACTACTCCCCAAAAGTCGATTTTTGGGGGTATAACCGAGTAGCGCCGGAATTTTGATTCTATTCCAAAGATTTGTTATTTAGTACATGGCGGAGAATTTGGATGTCAGCGCGGGAGAAAGCGATGACAATGAGGAGGACAACAGTTCCGACGACGAGTAATAACGATCAGTTATCATAAACATACATAATCCATCAATAATCACAAGAAAATACATATTTCCACCTTATATATTTGTAAATATCTTTATAAACATCAATACATCAATCTGAATAAACATTTAGTCCATGGTATTTTTGCTTAAAATAAAATAGACAAATGCTTAAAAATCGTATTTACAATACATCAAATATGGCGCCAATTCAGAAATAATCCGGATTAAAAATAATCCCGTATTCAGCCGCGCGGATAGGATTGAGATTCAGGATTATCCTGGATCCTATCCGATCCGTATGCAGCCGTGCGGATTGGATTCGAGATTAAAGATTATCCTCGATCTAATCCGACGGCTGAATACTACCCCAGGTAGTGAAATGTTACAGTCGGGAATTCTAGTGTCAAAATCAAAGTATCCGTTTATTGTATAATTTTGTTCTTTTGGAGCGTATTACTGTCAAAGCTGTACATAATGCAGCCTCTACACAGTGTATACTTCTTTATAGTGTACGGCTCAGGACGGTGCCGTGGGTGTACTATAAAATATGTTCTCGAACCTACACTTTACATATGAATTGGAATGCCGACTCATGAAACATCGACCAGCTAACATTCATCTATATTTCGTTACTGAGGTTGTTGAAGCGAAGATTCTAAGAAAACCCACTAAAACCCTGAAAAAAAAATTATTTGTTGTCAGAATTATTCTTTGGTTTGCTTCTCAGTCGTCCCACGCATAGTGTCTTTTTTATTCATTTCACGCCATTGAGCTATTTTACAGAGATTTCATTTTTTGTACTACTTGTTCAATTTAGCAACAATTCTCAGCAATTCCCTTGGTATTGAGAAGAAGAAGATCCCAGTCCAATTTTTGTTGAATAACCTCCTCCTCCACCCATTTGGCATAGTTGCGCTTGAAGCGCTCACTGAACTTGGGTTGCCAACTGAGCACTGACTGTAGAGAGTTGTCTACTGGTTCAAAATCCTTCATGTCCATGTCGTCTATGTAGGATTTGCCGGTAAAGAGACCACCAGTGGCTATGTTTGCCGTGGACCCTCCACTATCCATAGTTGGCTCTGCAAGTGGATTATTAAAATTTGGAAAGTGAATTTTAGGCATTTATACCTAGTAGATGGTGGTAGCGTCTGGAGTTGAACTTTTTGACAGCCAACCCTAGTTCACCCTCTTCCACTTGGAAATCCCATCTGAAGTTTGAGTGAATTAGTTGGTGGGATATTTGATAAATAACTATTGTTATTTAAGTTATTTAAGTGATGGCTAATAAAATAATGCTAATCAAATCACATATCTGTTTTTTTCTGTCGACTTCGCTCTCAAAATTACCGTAAACGGGTCGGTCTTATTATTAGAGGTTATGAGGTATCAATGTTAATTATTTTTTATAAAATATTGAGATCGGGGCTGTACTTCGAGCAAGATATTGTTCCTATTGGTGTAAACTTGACTGAAAGTTAGTCATATTTTAGATACAGTCGACTCTCGATAACCGCCACCCCGTCAAGTTGGTTCCCGCCTAGGGTCCGACACTTTTTTACCTCTCTTTTCGAAAAGTTTTGCCCAATTTGATTCGTCAGTCCAGTGCGAAATTCTCATTTTACCGATCATTTTTAAAAAATGCTAAAACTTTTGCCACTAAGACCCGCGCCTCTCGATAACCCGCCGCAGTACTTTCAAAATAGGGTGAACTTTTTGACAGCCAAGGGAGTGTCGTTCTATTGGAATAAATACGGTATTTAAGATTATTTTAGGATTACAAATTATGTGCTTACGACTTGCTGCGCGTTTCATTGGCATAGGCCCAGTCGTCATTGAGTCTATGGCGCACTTTTAGGTAGATGGATGAAATTATATCCATATTGGATTTGCGCCACTGTCTGCCCAAGTATCTGGCTTGCATTTTTAACAGTTTCAGCACATACAGTTGGAAGATTCCCTAAAAACTTCTAACTATAAAATAAAGTCTGTCAAGTGGCACCCTATTCACCAATTTAGCCCTCATACATCGTTTCAAAACAGGAGCCGACTTAAAGACCACCAACATCATGGTTCGGGCATGCTGAAAATTCAATTTTTAGTTTCTGTAAAATAAAACTATATTATTTCACCTTCCACTTGGTCAACTTGTTGAGCACTCTTAGAAGGTTAATAGACGAGAAGACATTCCTCCAGAGGTAGTAAGACGGCGACTCAGTGTCTGCCTCATCCACATTGTCGGCTGTCAGCACTGGGTATTCATCTAAAAAAATATGGTTAAAGTTGAGAAGAATAAAATGTTCAAGAATTATATGTAAATTACGATAAATAGTCAGTTAACGACAGCTTTTCAATGGACGATACGGAAAAGCCTCCTTTTGGCAGACATGTGCCCCCTTTTTTCGCTTTAGTCAAAAAGGCGAAAAAGTGCCCCTTTTTGTGAAAAAGTCCCCCCTTTTGGCGAAAATGTGCGCCCTTTTGTAAAAATATGACCCCTTTCGTGAGAATTTTTCCTGTTTCTTTACCACACATATTTTATTTCTAAAAAACACGACTCGGCATTAATAACTAGTTGCGCGTCATTCAGACCATAAATTTGAACACATTCAGAACAAATTCCCACAAAAAGGGGCACTTTTTCGCCAAAAGCAGGCATTTTGTCGTTTTGTCCTTTCTTAATTTTACATGTTTTTCGAAAAAAAAATATATTTATTTGTATAGTATTTTTTCTGATATCTCCTAATACCTAAAAACTGTGACCATATATCAAAGCGAAAATTCAAATTTTCAGAAATTTTCTTGTCATCTTGGAAATTTGAGGAAATGTTTCAGTTTTGCATTTTTCAGCTACTTCAATTTCAACGGATGACTTCGTTTACAATCTAGCTGGTGTGTGTAATATTTTTAAGGTATATATAGATAGATTGTTAAATTATGCAACTCACTCCCGTTCCTGACATAATACAGTGCAAACTTGGGATAGTTGAAAGGCGATAACTCGTGCTTGGACTGGAAGTAGCGGCAGATATTCTGATCCAAGAACTTGAGGATCAGAGGAAGGCAGTTGGCTAAGACTAGGTACTGGGAAAAGTTCTCAAACTAAAAAGACCATAAATACAACTGGGTTTTTAGTAACAAATATAAGAAAACAGTGACCTGGTAGACGTGGTTGAGCCTGAAGAATTTGAGCAGTGTGATGAGAATTGCGGAAGAAGCTTTGATGATTAGCTGTAAATATGATAATGAAAACATTAGGATTTTTGATGTTCAGCGAAAAACACTAACCTCCTTGTGTCTGTTGATATCAATAGCAACTCGGACAGTTTCCTCCAGAATGTTGTGGGAAGAAATATCAAGATTGATAGAATTGGAAAGCATTTCATTGGTGTCTGTTTCAGGAGTCAAAACATCTGCCAAGATGGTCACTGCATCACTTTTGGCCTTAATGTTAATAGTTGAATGTTGATACAGTTAAAGCAGCATCACACCTTTGAGGATGGTAGAGAAGCCAATATAACTTTGAGCAAGGCGATTATTATTCTGCAAATTGTGGCAAATGTAGAAATTGTAAATGTGATGTGGAAATTTATGGTTGCCGTATTTCTCCAGAGATATAGAGAACGAATTTTCGCCGACATATTTATATTTTCACCGAGAAAAAACTACATGGTGGGCCAAGAAATTCCCATATTTTCAAACGTTCATAACTTTTTTCCTGACGCGATCTCGACAAACGGTTTTTTGCATTCGACTCAGCAGACCGTCGGATTCAACTTGACTACAAATGCTCGGAAAAAAAATTTCGTCGTTTTTTTGCCTTGGTCCCACTGTTGTCGAAAATTCACTAATTTTTTAGCTGTTTTTTTTTATGTTTAGAAAAACCAAGGCAAAAAAAACGACGAAAAATTTTTTCCGAGCATTTGTAGTCAAGTTGAATGCGACGGTCTGCTGAGTCGAATGCAAAAAACCGTTTGTCGAGATCGCGTCAGGAAAAAAGTTATGAACGTTTGAAAATAGGGGAATTTCTCGGCCCACCCTGTACATATCTTTTTTGATCTACAGGGTGGCGCAAGAAATTCGGCCGATTTCAAACATCCATAACTTTTTGTTCTGTCACGATTTCGAAACTCTGTAAACGCAGAACACCTTAGAATTACGGGCGCTTTCATTTGGTATCAAAACCAGAGATTTTTTTTGACAATTTTTTGACTTTTTTGTCTTGGCCCCCCTTTGGCCCTTGATACCAAATGAAAGCGCCCGTAATTCTAAGGTGTTCTGCGTCGTGTCAGAACAAGAAGTTATGGATGTTTGAAATCGGCCGAATTTCTTGCGCCACCCTGTAAAACTTTTTCAATTTAAAAGTAGCACTTACTCTGTCATATTTGGCAACATTCTTCTGTACAATTTCTCAGTACTGGTCTCTTCAATATATTCGATCTGTGAAAATGGAAACTTGTTGTAATTTTCGTCTGCTTTTATCTGAAAACAGTAATTTATCATCATTGTTAAAAAAAAGTCAAACAAAAAGTATTCGTACACGGTTTATCCCCTGCCCTCAATTTTGATATGCGGAGAGATTTTACAGGATGTTGGGAGGGATACGGACACGGGAGGAGAAACAATTTTCAGCTCTTGTGGAGGGATCGATAGAGGACAAGAGGAGGATATCTCCTGGTTAATTTGCCACAATCTAGACGCGGAGAGGAAGCTAGAAGAAAAAATTATACGGGAAGGGAGGGACAGAGGTCGGGTGAGTAGACGGGGGCCCGACCATGCTCAGTATGAAATTTCAGTTCATAGATGTTATTTTGCCAAATCTATTCAAAAAAGCCATTTCTTAACACCCTAAGGCTAAGTTCACAATGTAGAGGCAAAGTGAGCGCCTTTTAAAGTTTAGATCTACAAAATTTTCGTTTTTCTAGAAGTTTTGGTACCACAATGTAGCTGACATTCAGGGCTACAATTTGGTACTAAAACTTTGAAAAATTGAAAAAAAAATATATATCTAAAAATTAAAAGGCGCTCACTTTGCCTCTACATTGTGAACTTAGCCTAACACTACGTGTCCAATGACGCGGCAAAGTCACAGTCGCAGTCGCACTTTTCCGCGTCATTGGACATGTAGTGTAACACATAAGCTCTAACAAAACAGTTCACCTGCAAATCTCCTAAAGAGGTGTATATATTGCGACGAAAAGCATCCACACTTCCGTAAACAGGTGTTGGCAGGCCGAACAGCGTCTCGGAATCGTTGGGCAGTTTGTAGCCAAAATATTTTTGCCTCTCATTTTGTAGGAACTGCTCCAAGTCCTTTTCTCTTACCTCAAATATTTTGTGTATCTCTTTGTTCAAACTGCCAACACTTACCTTTGACTTCCAAGGCAATCCCTGGCGCACTGGGAGGGGGCTTTCGGCCTTGGGGGTTTGATCTCCACCGTTGGTGTTGTTGAGTAGTTGTATGGAGGAGATCTTGCGAGTGTCAGGGGTTGGCACAGGTGTGCTTGGGCATTGCACCTCCTGTTCTCCCTTACCATCTGCTGGTTTGAATGGGAAGCTAGGCTGGTTTTCTGCCTCTGCTTTGGGTGTTGGAGGCGCTTCTGCTAAATTTTGCATTTTTTTGTTTATTATTATTCATGGTTGCAGGCAGAAGGGTATACGACCGGTTCATATACCCCTATACGCGGGATTCTCGGTAAAATTACCCTATTTCCTCTAATAACTCTCCCGGTTGAGTTATTTTTTGAATGCTCCACAGAGAGGTGATTTATTAGAGCGGGATGAGTTATTTTTTGAACCACCCGGCGCTGAGGGTGCCGGCAAAAATTTCAACACAACAGAGGCCGTTCAAGCAAAGTTTATTCCACTTTTCTATCAACAAAACATGTCTAAACAATCATATACAGTCGAGTCTCGATATAGTGATCACCCAAGGGACCCCAGAACACAGTTTTGTTGACTGGTACCTACCGCATAAAAAAACTCTGGTATGTATACATTTTTATGCATCCAAAGTCGCTTTCGAGTGATTTGTGTCTAATGTATGTATGTGTGCGCATCTTAACCCCAAGCCACCAAGCCCCCTGCGCTCTTTTTGACAAATGTCTTTTACACACTTTTTCTCGCCTTTTCTATCATTTTCAGGGCCTAAAACATGCTGATACTTTTAAAAATGCCCTTTTGGGCTAGGCCAAATAGTGTACTTCAGCGGTTTTAGTCTTATAATTAGCAATGATCACTACAAAGAGTGTTGTTTTGACTGCTGGGACAATCCCAAGTGATCACTATAGAGAGGTGATCACTATATAGACGTTTCTTTTTAGTATATTTCCTTATAAACCAACCAAGTCAAAACCAGGTGATCACTATGTAGAGTGATCACTATATCGAGGTTTGACTGTACACGGTGGCCCAAATTCGTCCCTGGTTTTGTTTCGACCATAACTTTTTAATTTTTTGGTCTTTTGTGAAGATTTTCTAATTATTTTATAGAGGAGAATCTAGAAATTTGTTTGACATCCCAGCCGTAATTTTTAGATTAGAAAATCATTTTTACCGCAATTTTCAATTTGAGGTTTTTCAGCAAGGTGATACTCAACTGACAAAAAAGGGACCCTGACTGTGACCTAGAGAAATTTCGATGAATTTTTTTCAGAGCGTGTTCTTGTAGAGCGTGCCCAAATCCCATGTGATTTGGCTCTCTGCCTTTAAAAGTCAACAACAATTTAGTAATCAATTTAGTAATTTTTAGTAATTAATCATGGGTCAGTTATAAAAAATCATGACATGGGTATCGAGGTGTCGATAGGCGAAGTCCTTCCAGTGTAGCGATGCTTCTCGGACTCGAATGTTCATCCTCTCGAAATTAAGCCAGCATTTACTCTTTTATTGACTCGGAAATCCAAAACAATTCACTTTCAATTCGACTCTGCCCCCTCTACTCTCTGCCAATAACAACAAATTCTGCTAACACGGGAAAGGCATGACCACCCCGTCACGTATTAAAGGACGTTATACACCAAAAGATAGCGCTTTTTGAGCTGATCACGAAACCATTCGCAAAACCTGCTACGGGCTGAAGTGCGCTGAGATATTGACTTTTGAAAGTTAGATTATCTACTATTTATAGTAGATCAGCACAGTATAAAACGGGTAGGAGTGGCGCAGTTGTATTGGTTCGTGTCAATTGGTTCGTCTTTTTTTATGTCAAAGGTTCGATTCCCAATCAGAGCATTTTTTTTAAATTTCCCGTTTAACTTTAATTAAACTTCTTTCTCGCGAGGAAGAAAGTAATTTTTTTTTATTGATAAATAACAAACAATCAATGACAATGCTTGTTTACAACGAAATCATCAAAGCAGAGATAATGCTTGCAATAGGAACAGCAAATAAAGCTTATGCCAGAACATTGTTGATGATGACTGCTCGCGGCAGATCTCTTTGAAAAGCAAACTTCAATAGGCGTCTTGAATTGTTCTTCGCCATCGATATACCCACAAGCCCTCCAAGAGTATTGCAGAAAATTTTGGAAAATTGGGTTACAAAACTAAAAATTAAAAAATGCACTAATTGGGAATCGAACCTTTGACATAAAAAGAGAGGCCGGATCAAAACGACTGCGCCACACATACCTGCCTTGTTAAAAAACTTATAATTGAAACTGTTGGTAGAAAATGATTTTTCAATCCAAAAATGACAGTTGGAGTGTCAAACAAATTCCTAGATTCTCTTCTTCTATCTATCTTCTATCGAATAATAAAAAAATCTTCACAAATGACCAAAAAATAAAAAATTATGGTCGAAACAAAACCAGGGACGAATTTGCATCACCCTGTACAATGAAATACCGGGTTAGGCGCATCCGGCTCACAATCACCATTTTCAAACTAGAGAGATTTTTTAAAATGGCTCAAATAGAATTGTACCACCTAATATGAGAATTCGGCCGCCTTTTTGAACTTTAAATAAAAAATAGAATATGGCCGCATTTTTTGTAGAATTGCCCGCCTTTTTTTCTTGTTAAAGGGTATGCCCGTGCGCGGCACGGAGAAAAGGCGGTGGACCAGCAAATCTTTTCTTTCTCGTTCTCATCTAGATTTTTTAAGTTTTCTGCCTTACTTTTAAAAGTAGCATAAGGTCATCAATATTAGATTTGATGCAAAAAATTAAATTCTAGGTCTTGTTTTGCTAGAAACCAAGTTGAAAAATCCATACAGAAGTTCAATGATTAGGAAAAAATTCGAATTCCCAGGCACCACTTCATGCCCCTCTAATTCCTGTTTTTCAAATTTTAGATGCAATTTGATGGTAATTTTGCTGTTAACGATAGCGAAAATGAAAGCTCAGAATCTTGTCTACGTATTGGTATAAAGAAATCGTGAACTTATGAGGAAAAAATAGAAAATGTAATCAAAAAGATCTAGATGCCAATTTTGGCCTCTACCTGCTCAAATGGTTTTATGAAATTTGCGTGATTTTCTTTACAAGTTGACATTTTTTCAAATCGTGAGTAGCGAAAGTTCTGGGCTTTCATCTTTGCTATCATAGAAAGAAAAAGTATTAACTCGTAAAAACTGAAATTCAAAAAACATTCAAATTTCATAAAAACCGTTTCAGTAGGTCGATGCCAAAATTGGCATCTACATGTTTTTAAGTACACTGTCTAAATTTTTCCTATAAGTTCACGATTTCTTTATACCAATACATAGCCAAGATTCTGGGCTTTTATTTTTGCTATCATTAACAGCAAAATTACCATTAAATTAAAGCGAAAATTTGAAAAAACAGGAATTAACAAGAAAAAAGACGGCGAAATTCTATTTTTTATTTGAAATTCAAAAAGGCGGCCAAATTAATAAAAAAAAAGGCGGCCCAATTCTCACATTAGGTGGTACATTTCTTGTACAACCTTTAAAATTTCTCCCAAAATTTTGTGGGGGATGAGGGGTTGTTGGTGAGTTATTAGAGCAGGGTGAATAATTTGAGGAAATACGCTACTCGGACTGTATAAAGACCCGGGTGCGAGGCTAAGTCAAATTATCTGTACCCTAGTGTAAAATTTTCAGTAAGCATTGACTATGAGAATATGTTTTGACCGACCAACCTGTTGTTTTGTGCTTTTCCCCAATCGAAACAGCAATCATGCCAGCTGTCTCTGTTTGGGGACCAAGCATGACCTCGTCATCCCCTTCTTCCTCACCACTGCTAGATGTGGAGGCAGGCACATCTTCCTCTTCACTTCCCTGCTGCTTATTGGCAGAATCTGAATATCCATAATAAAACTGTAAATCAGCTAAGAAGTTGATTACCTGCTTGAGAAAAATTGCTGCCCAAAGCAATTTGGCGGTTGAATGGTCTGGCTGGATGCAGAGAACGCACTTTGCGACCCATCCTTGACAAGTCTTTAATTGTAAAATAGATTGGTTTACTGAAAAATACACACACACAACTAACTTGACAAAACGCCGTCAGTGTCGAGTTGCTGGCGTTCACAAGCAGTAGACTTAAGTTTGGAAGCTACAGTTAGGGTGTCCTCAATAGGGTTGAGTCCAGCTTCAGCTCTCTTCCTAGCCTTCTCTTTGGAGAGAAATTTCAAATCTCCGAGAGTGGCCAACAGCACTTTCCAAGCCAACAGTAACACCTTCTTGATGGGATAGTGAGGACTGTTGCCCCGCACAAATGCTGGCATCATATCCATCAAAAGAATTATTAAAGGGGTTTTGGCTGACTCTAGAGGTTCATCTGTAATATAATGAATTCGTTCTACAGTCCAGTTACCCTAACGCCTTCACAATACTGCCGTAAAAGCAGGGCATAGTAATACAGTCGAACCTGGCTAACCCGTCACCCCTGGGGACCAACTTGAGGTGACGGGTTAACAGGGGTGACGGGTTACCGAGGTGACGGGTTAATGGGGGTAAGATTAGCGGAATTTCTTTCTCGACCAACCAATTTTTTTTGAAGTGACGGGTTAGCGGGGGTGACGTGTTACTGGAGTGACGGGTTAGCCAGGTTCGACTGTAATTAACCTGGGGGTACAAATTCGGCGTATCTATCCGAAAATTTTGCCGGTCATTTTTCAAAAATCGTTTATTTTTGCGGCACCTGATTTTAAAAAAGGGTGCCGAATTATCGAGACTCGACTGTAGAATACTTATCGCCTATGTGTACGGCTGGGCTCTCCGCATTCCAAACTTGATGTACAAAAATCGCCTTTTTGGTGATGTTAAGCCGTGTTCAATCCGCAAATTTCGGGTAAAACACACCGGTTTGTTACCCTCTTCGACCAAAAGTCTCAAATTTTGAATGTGTTAACAATCCACCTGCCGGTCACCTGGTCGACCAAATATCTAGCCGATTAATCTGATATCTAAGCGCTCAAAGCATGTCCACAAAGTCGAACCCATATCCAAGTGTTAGATTCCGATATCTAGATGCTTTCTCACTCGATGGTTTTTGCCTACTTTTTAAGAACAATGATTTTTTACAGTTTTCGTTGGTTTTGCAAAAAATAAATAATTTTAGCAGGTTGACCAACCCAATTCCGCAGCAAAGTTTTCCCTGAGCTCAGACAACCTTTCCGAGGTGTATGATTTGAAGTCCGCTTTCTGTCGCCGTTGCATTTTTTGTTCATGGGCAAAAATTGCTAGCAGAATTTTCATCTGCATGTCCTCTCTGCGAATGCTCTCGAGCATGTGGTACAAGCAGTTGATCACCACCCTAAATGAATCTCCAATAAAAGTTTTTAGTTGAAATAGTCAACCAACCTCAGGGATTCATTGTCGGCCAGAGTTGCGGATTTTCGGTTTCTTCGTTCAAAACTCTCGGCTTGCGCCAAGTCCACATTGGACGCAGACCGACTGTTGGACACCGAAGACTGTCGACTGTGTGAGCGTTCAGCACAACAACTCAAATCAAAGGGCTCTTGACTCTCCAGCAAAAGCATTGTGCACAGTGGCTGCAAAATAGTTATTTTACAATTATTGCACATATCTCCTTTTCAGGGTAGATCTAAGAAAGGGATCTTTAAACGATATTTTTCTTTCTTGACTTACCGTATTTCCTCTAAAAAGAGCCCATGGGTATTTATTTTTTGACCTCCCTCCAGCATGGGCACTTATATTTCAACGTATCGGAGATGACAGCGCTGACAAAAACTATAACAATGATTGGCACCACAAATAAACCTGTTTTGTTCAAAGTATATTATAATATGATGCGTACTCAGTTTTACATCGCCTCAATTTCTACCACAAGCTTCAGTATATGTGAAAGCCTGCGTTGATGATTTTGTTGGATAGCCAAGGGTGTGAGAATCATTTTGAGACCGGACTTGTACATAAAAAGAGTAAAAAATAAGGGGTGCACCCAGTGGTAGTCGAACCTGTGTCCTGGGCGATGCATATATAAAGTCCACCCCCTTTAAAGCAGGGGCACTTGTTTTTCGACCTCCCTCTAGCATTGGCGCTTAATGGAGCATGGGCTCTTATCAGAGGAAATACGGTATGCACAAAGTCAAACTTCGATTAAGGACACCCCAAAAAGATCGTTCCCGCTTAGGTACCGACACTCTTTTTAATATTTGAAATTTTAATCAGTTCTTATTTGTAAGCAGAAAGAAGAAAAGAATTCAAGAAGAATTCGTAAGAATTCAAATTTTACCGATCCCTTTTTCAAAAACACCACGACTTTGCTATAAGGAGCCGCGAACTTCGATTTAAACGGTCGTATAACTTGTGTAGCTAGAAATTCCGTTATAGCATGGTGCAGTGGATAGATGTTTGCGTATTCTGCATTGAACCGGTCGATGGTTCGACTTCTTCTTGGTGCACAACCTTTTTTAATCATATCACATAGTCAAGTTTAGTGTCATTTGGAAGCTCAAATACTCGGCTTGGCGTAATTTTCGGTAAAGACTGGATATCTGAGCTTTTAAATGACACTAAACTTAACTACAGTCAACCCTCGAATTAACGACACCCTATTTTGAAAAAAGGGTGTCGTTAAATCGAGTACCCACGGGTCTTTTCGGCATGACTGTTGTCATTTACAAAAACGATCGGCAAAATCAGAATCCTTGCGATGTTTCGGACTGAACTGACCAAAGACAACTGGCAAAAGGCTTCAAAAATCGAGCTAAAAAAAGTCTCGCACCCGAGGTGGGAACGAACTTTTTTGGGGTGTCGTTAAATCGAGGGTTTACTGTATATGATATGATTAAAAAGGCCGCGCAGCAAGAGGGAGTCGAACCATCGACTGGTTTAATGCAGAATACGCAAACATTTATCCACTGCGCCATACTATCAAGAAATTTCTAGCCACACAAACTAAGTGCTCCCTTTAATGACACCCTTTTCGAAAATAAGGTGTAATTAAATCAAAGTTCGTGGCTCTTTATGGCAAAGTTGTGGTAGTTTTGAAAAACAATCGGTAACCTGATTAAAAATTTCGGCACTAGTAGCAAATAACCCGTCACCAACAAAGATATAAGGACAGCGTTTGGCCGGTCCCTTGCGTGTCCTTAAATACAGGTTTGACTGTATACATTTTGGCAAAAACGGTGAATTCATTATTTTCTCATATCCTTTTCATTTTTCACTACACCGCCATTTTTATTGCAATCCGCTTGAAAATTTTTCTAATAAAAGCAAATAACCTGGAAAAAACCAGCTTCGTATAGAATATAGGCATTCCATGCGCCAGCTACCAAACACGGCTCTTCATAACCTCCAGTACCCTTGTCCTGGCCTATTCCTTTCAAATCCATTGGTGAGATGCTCCCTCCAATGGACAACTCCCTTTCACTTAAACTTTTATTATCACACCCAGATGACAGTCTGCTTTTTCGTTTGTCAGAAGTTGTCAGGTTGTCGTCTGCTTCTTCAATAACTGGGTCTTCTTCCCCTTCTTCCGCAAAGTCACCATAGGCTCCCTGAACCAAAATATTAAGTTGAGAAGTTGATTGTGAATTGGCTGACCTGGAGAATGTAGAGCAGTATTCTAGCAGCAGTAAGTCGGACAGTGGAATCAGCGCTGTCCAGTCGTTGAGCCAGGTCCTGAAGTAGTTTGGACTGCTCTTTACTGCTTAATCTAATCCATGTGCAGGACATCTGAATAAGAAGTTTTCATGAATGTGAAGCTCATAACTATTAACCCTAAGGATTTAATATAATGGATAAAATTCTTGTTTTCAGGATTTTTTAAGTACGTGTTTTTATGGCTGATCGAAAAGTCATCTCCTAACTCCCCAGGGCTAATATGCAAATTTTTCAGAGAGTTCAAGATCTTGACGAAAAATTACCGAAACAGAAAAGATTTGAGGTGTCGAAAAATGTAAAAGTGTTTTTAAAAAGTACAGATATCACCTCTGTGCCTCTCATAAAGGGAAATTTTGATTTTTTTGCTGGATACGACGAAAACAACCACTTTATCTATAGAAACCGCTTCCGAAACAGCTGTCAAAAGTTGCCTTGGCAGCCCAAGCTGAACTGGATGGTATAACGACGTTTCGATACACATTGTGATTCGATACTCTTTTAATTTTTTAGGTACAGTCTAGGAATCCTACCATATTTTGTTACTTAAACTGAGAAAAAAGATCCTCCTTATGTATTTCTTATCAAGAGTCTTTATACCGTATTTCTTCTAATTGCCGCACATGTGCGCTTATTTTTCAATCACCCGAAAATCGGAAATTTTCAAATTCGATCTAGAGATTTTCGGGTGCTTAACCAAGATCTGAAAAGTGGAATCGGTAGAGCTCGTGGGAGTTAAGAAAATGCATCAAACAGCTTAGCAAAATATTCACTCTGCTCCGAGATATAAGTCTTTAAAGTTAGGGGTGTGCGGTAATTAGAGACTGTGCGGCAATTAGAAGAAATACGGTAATTAAAAATAAGCTAAGAGATATCTGCGGGGCGATATCTGTCGAGTACCTTATAAATGGATTTAATCTGGATGTGTTGGATTCTGGATGTGGATAACTGTTCAGTGAAGGTACCAAGAAGGCGGAATGGTCGTACACCATATCTGAGAAACAAACCACTCGATGCATTAAAAAAGCACGTGCACCAGAAAGTCTATATGCTGTGAGCCCCAGGTAACAAAACTATGTTCAAATTATATCTTTTTTAGAAAAAAAGCATACCATAGTATGTCAAATTATATTTAAAAGTGCATCGAATCGTATGCCAGACGAACTGGATAAGAAAATCAGGGCACTTATGGACCTGGTGGGAGGTGGGGGGCTTTTTCAGCTACCGTATTTCCTCTAATAAGCCGACACCCCTAATTTTGAGGACCTATATCTCAGCCTAGAGTAAATATTTTGCATATCTGTTTTTCACGTTTTCTTAGTTCCCATGAGTTCTACCGATTCCACTTTTCAGATTTTGGATTTTCACTTAAAAATCTCGAGATCGACCAAAAATTTTTCTGATTTTTGGAGGTTTAAAAAACAAGCCGACATGTCGACTTATTAGAGGAAATACGGTAACTGTGAATAGTGTTCACACGTCTCCTTTTATACGTTAAAAACAATGAAACGATGTTTTCTAACGTTTCCCTTACTAAAAAATAGGTTTTCCAAAAAAAGTTTGGTTACCACAGGTGAACCAATTGCTTTGGTCCCCCAAGCTAATTAAACCGAAAAGGGTACTTAGATATGCTTGAAAAGACTAAAAATATGGAATTTGATCACAGTTTTGTTAGCTGGGGCCTACCGCATAAAAAACTCTGGTACGCACGCACTTTTTATGCACCCAGAACCAATTTAGAGTGATTTGTGTCTGAGGTAAGTGTGTGTGCGCATCGCAACCCCAAGCCACCAAGCCCTCCGCATGCCCCGAAGAGGGCGCGAGGGGCTGGTGGGGGGCTGCGCGCACTCAACTCACCTTTGACAATATCCCGAGATCGATTCTTGATTACGGTTGGCAAGGGTAGTTTTAAAACGACTTGCCGACTAGTTGCTGGGTTTGAGAGCACTTTTTCAACAGGCTGTAAAATCTTCATTTTTGGCATTTCAAAATTTTTTTTGGTACTGTTTTTTTAGATTTTGCCGTTCTGCGTATAATAGTTCAAAAAAATTCTGAAACGCCAAAAATGAAGATTTTACAGCCTGTTGAAAAAGTGCTCTCAAACCCAGCAACTAGTCGGCAAGTCGTTTTAAGACTATCCTTGCCAACCCTATTCTTGATCATGCATGCATTAAAAACTCTTTTTGTCCAGATACAGTGATCAAAACGGAGCAAGATACCTTAATATAAGATATTTTACCTTGGGGGACCAAGGCGATGGAAAAATTAACTTTTTAGTAAGGGAAACGTTAGAAAACATCGTTTTAGAGTATAAAAATCACTTACGAGACGTGTAAACACTATTCACAGTTAAGTAAAATAGTGGCCCCACCAGGTACATAAGTACCAAAATCAGTTTAGGGTACCAAGATTTTGGTCAAATTTGGCCCAAAATAGATTTTTATCGACAATTTGACTAGTAAAATCTCCAAAAAGGTTTTCGGCCGGTCAAAATCCTAACTACTCTTAATAAAGCTTTTTCCAAAAACATTGTCTCCAAGATTTAATTTAAATTTTATCTTTAGGGCAAAACCACGACTAATTAAGTAGAGTCAATTATTTCTAATTCCAAAAAAAACCCACTTTTTTGTCCTCCATGTAGCGAGTGAAGGCATCAAAGTTGAGGGCAAAGTCTTCCATCTCAGAATAAGTGTAGAGTTCAGCCATTTCAACACTGTGCTTGTCACAATCCGCAAACTCAAAGTTGATTTCGGACATGTTTGGAACTTGGCCACTCTGAGAACCAAAAATAATTAATTCACGTTAATTTTTGCTATAAAATTTAATCTTGAGTTCCAGGCTACATATATAGCTTATGGGTGGTGGAATTATCCCTTTGGTCTTTTTTTAAATAAAAGACGAAAGAAGAAGACAAGCCTCAAGCAGACAAAAGAACAAAGAGTTTGGAAGCGGAAAAAAATTCTCCAGGGAGCCTTCTTTTCTGGTCCAAGAAGAAGATATGGTGCATAAAAATGGCGAAATGTTAATTATTTAATAAAAAGCCTTTGCTCTTTGCCTCTCAAGCCAGAAGCTAATATGAAGGGTAAAAGGTTGGTTGTGCTTCTAGACTGGAAAAGTGATGGCTAGACAATTAGGCTATGTTAATCAATTCAATAAATGGGCCAAGCTGTATTAGCAAATATTTGAAAAATATAAATGAAAGCTAGTTCAACTGAAAAGATCGAAATGTTTTAATTAATGTTTAGTTTAGTTAACAGTAATGCAAAGATGCAACTAATGAACACTCCCCGGCTATTGGGCTGATCAAAGCAAAGGGAGAATCTAGAAGGTGGCCATTATAATGGGATTATAATGGGATTGCCCAAAAAGTGGTTTTAACCACTTTTTGGTGCGTTTTAGCTGCTAAAACGTGTAGGTAGCATGTTTTTAGTGCCCGGTCGACCATTTTTAGAAAAAAAAATTTTCACCAAAAATCGAGTTTTTGCCTTGGGGGACCAAGGTAAAGGGTACTGGAGGGTGTCTAGATTCCTTAAAAAGATTAAATTTGAACATAGTTTTGTTGACTGGTACCTACCGCATAAAAAAACTCTGGTATGTATACATTTTTATGCATCCAAAGTTGCTTTCGAGTGATTAGCGTCTAAGGTATGTGTGGTGTGCGCATCGCGCACACCACACATACCCCCTTCGGGGCGCAGGGGGCTTGGTGGGTTAGAGATGCGCGCACTCGCTTACCTTAGACATAATTCCGAGCAAGACTCTTGATTGAAAATGCATTTAGAGAGTCTTTTTGCCCAGATGCAGTGACCAAAACGGGGTAGAATACTCTCATGTATATAAAATGTAAAGTATCCAGATACCCTCCAGTACCCTTTACCTTGGTCCCCCAAGGCAAAACTCGATTTTTGGTGAAAAATTTTTTTTTCTAAAAATGGTCGACCGGACCCTAAAAACATGTTTTCTACACGTTTCAGCAGCTAAAACTCACCAAAAAGTGGTTAAAACCACTTTTTGGGCAACCCCATTATAAGGCACTCCTGCCGCGGCCAGGATCTGGCTGAAACATTAGCTAAGGGTAAGTTCGAATTGTGCCAATGCAAACTGTGACCATTCTAATTGTAAAATTTTTGGCTTAAAATTAAGCAGGGTGACCAGACAACACCCAAAGCTAAAAATCAGGATGTCAGTACAAAAATAAGAATATCGATGAAAAAAATCCTTTTTAATCAAACGAATTGGTCTGAATTAGTAAAAAATTCCTGATTGTTTACAAGGATTTGAATCTCAATCAAGTAATTTCTGATAAGTCAGAAAAAATGGCAGCTTAAGTTCAGTTGTTAAAATATAACATTTCTTGTGTGTATTTGAACTCACTGCAACCCTAGTTTTTAATTTTAAATTAAACTTCAGAAGTAAGGTGTGGGCGAAACTTCAGAACGTTACCCACATTATGAACTATTTACGACTTTTTATAGACCGAAATCCTTCATTTTTGAAGACAACGATAAAAATAACAAGTTTACCAAAAAAATAAAATTCCTTGTTTGTGTTGATGCAAAAAATAGCCGGTGTAAAGTGCGTATATTAATTCCTCAATTTTGATTCCGCATTAACCTTTCAAATGCAAAACGGCTTGGTATAATGTAGAAAGCAGCTGTTTTTTCCTATTGATAATAGAAGGGAGTGCCAATTTAACACTGAAAGTTGATCTGGTGACGCAAAATATATTTTTAATTTTTTTCAACTTTAATGACTATGGGTCATAAAGAACACCCACACTTGTGCACATTTATTCTTTTTTGAAAAAGTTCCAATCCAAGTGCTGATCATATGAATTTCTTTGGATTTTTGTGTAGACTATATAAATAGCCCTACCAATCGACTCAACGGATTGAATCGAGTGGTGGGGCCAGGGTTGAATCGAGTGGTGGGGCCAGGGTTGAATCGAGTGGTGGGGCCAGGGTTGAATCGAGTGGTGGGGCCAGGGTTGAATCGAGTGGTGGGGCCAGGGTTGAATCGAGTGGTGGGGCCAGGGTTGAATCGAGTGGTGGGGCCAGGGTTGAATCGAGTGGTGGGGCCAGGGTTGAATCGAGTGGTGGGGCCAGGGTTGAATCGAGTGGTGGGGCCAGGGTTGAATCGAGTGGTGGGGCCAGGGTTGAATCGAGTGGTGGGGCCAGGGTTGAATCGAGTGGTGGGGCCAGGGTTGAATCGAGTGGTGGGGCCAGGGTTGAATCGAGTGGTGGGGCCAGGGTTGAATCGAGTGGTGGGGCCAGGGTTGAATCGAGTGGTGGGGCCAGGGTTGAATCGAGTGGTGGGGCCAGGGTTGAATCGAGTGGTGGGGCCAGGGTTGAATCGAGTGGTGGGGCCAGGGTTGAATCGAGTGGTGGGGCCAGGGTTGAATCGAGTGGTGGGGCCAGGGTTGAATCGAGTGGTGGGGCCAGGGTTGAATCGAGTGGTGGGGCCAGGGTTGAATCGAGTGGTGGGGCCAGGGTTGAATCGAGTGGTGGGGCCAGGGTTGAATCGAGTGGTGGGGCCAGGGTTGAATCGAGTGGTGGGGCCAGGGTTGAATCGAGTGGTGGGGCCAGGGTTGAATCGAGTGGTGGGGCCAGGGTTGAATCGAGTGGTGGGGCCAGGGTTGAATCGAGTGGTGGGGCCAGGGTTGAACTTAGCCCTAAACCACTTGTTAAATCACCTTATATTAAGGTATTCTACCCCGTTTCGGTCACTGGAGCTGGGCAAAAAAAGTCTCTTTATACATTGTTGATCATGAGTCTTGCTCGGAATCATGTCTAATTAGGGATGGGATTATGCTCGAGCAAAATCTTTTCGATAAAATTCTACGGAACCGAGCATTTAAGGTGGGATGAAACCTAGCTAAGTCAGGCAAAATCTGTTTTTCCAGTAAGTGAGTCTAGTTATCACTTAAAAGGTCAAAACACTAATTGGCAAGTTATTAGTTGCTGGATTTATGTTTTAAAGGGAAGTTTTACAAGCAAATCGACTACGCTGAATGTGAATTCATACCAAAGTTTCTTAATTTAGTAGCCCCAGTTAACAAAACTATGTTCAAATTCCATCTTTCTGTAAATTCATCTCAAATTGAATCCCTGTGGCTGATATCACTTTTATTAAAAAGTTCAAATTGATAAAGCATCTTTTGCTGGCACTTTTTGGGCTCCACTTTTACCACTTTATATGTGAAAACTGGTTTAAGCCAATTTTGTGATTTATCCATTGTCTTCCAGGATATTTTAGGGTAGCAGCATACGTTAGACGGACTGAAACATGCTCTGACCCAATTTCTATGTCCCAAATAGATATAACCAACTCACCCATCCCGATCGTAATTAAGTACTCGATAGATGGTACCAAACCTTCAAGTCTCTGACTTTTGATTTTTGAAATGTTTTTTTGATTATTTCAGTACTTTACAGTCATTCACGGTTTTTATGGTACTTGTCAAATTGAAAGTGGTATGTAAAGGTGGTTATACAGTACAACTTTTTTATGTTTTGTCATAACTCGTTGTGTTGCAACCTTTTATAAATTAGTATTCGTTTAAAGCCATGATTTACAATTTAGTTTAAAGTGCGGCCATCAAACAACCGCACCCCTTTTCAAAATCGTGTTTTGGCATTGTGTCGACCCTCGATATAACACCACTTTTAAAAAAGGCCAACAAAGAAAGTCAAGAAAACGGGCGACGGTAAATTCATCTGCAAAATTCTAATCCCTGTGGCTGATATCACTTTTATTAAAAAGTTCAAATCTGATAAAAGCACCTCTTTTGCTGGCACTTATTTGGGCTCCACTCATTTACCACCCTTCCCTATATGTGAAAACTGTATTTTTAAGCCAATTTTGTTGTCTTCTATCCATTGTCTTCTAGGCGTAGCCTTAGGCGCAGGGTAGGCGAGCATACGTTAGGAAGGACTGAAACATGCTCTCCTGACCCAATTTCTATGTCCCAAATAGATATAACTAACTCACCCGATTCCGATCGTAATTAAGTACTCAATAGGATGGTACCAAACCTTCAAGTCTCTGACTTTTTGATTTTTTGAAATCCCCTTTTGTTATTTCAGTACTTTTGACAGTCATTCTCGGTTTTATGGTACTGATGTGAGGGTACCTAGAAAGTGGTACTCAGTAATCCAGGTGGTTATACAGGGTGACACAACTTTTTTTTACCTTTTGTTTTCGTCATAACTCGTTGTGATTGCAACCTTTAATACAACTCCAGAGATAGAAGTGATGAAAGAATCATTTCAATTCTAAGTTTGTTTCTCTCTGATATTTGTGTTTGTTTGCTTGAATAAATTGCAATATCCAATAATGTGATTTGAGGCAATGTTTAGAGGAGGTGAAATGGAGGTTTTATAAACCTCCTTGGTGGAAGTGGAAGGGAAGTGAAAATTTTTGGCTTGAGATGGAAGGGCAAAAATTTTTTGCTTGAGGGTGGAGGTGGAAAAGTGAAAATTTTGGGCATGGAGGGTGAGGTAAGGAGGGGAAAAATTTTGGGTGGAGGTTGAGCGAAGTTAGCCTAGTTTTATGAGACCAACATTTATGACAAAAGCAACAAAATTCAACCACAATTTCTTTTATCTGGTCTCAACGCTGCTTCCATTTCTTTCTATGCAGGAATCGAGGCGCCAGCGGAAGTCGTTCATGGTCATTGGTGTAGGATCCCTACCAATCCACCGATTCGAAAATGAAGGTTGAGCAGAGCTCGAACATTCAATCCCCAATGAGGCGCAGCTCCATCTTGCATGAACACTAGTTGGTCGAAATTCAGAGGGATCGGCTAACATTATCTTGGAGCATGGCCAAATATCGCTGAGCATTAACGTTCCCATCGAAGAAGAACGGTCCAACGACACCGTATCGACCAATACCCGCCCACACAGTCACCCTTGACGAATGAAGGGGTTCCTCGGCGTACCAATGTGGATTATTTCGTCGATGAGTTAAACTAGGCATAACTTCGCTCATTTTTGAGATAAAGAGCCACTCTTTTTCTTCCAACATATATATAGTTGTATTAAATATATAGTTGTATTAAAAAGGTTGCAATCACAACGAGTTATGACGAAAACAAAAGGTAAAAAAAAGTTGTGTCACCCTGTATATGGAAGGTAAATCCCAATATCGATAAGTAAAGCAGCTGGAATCAAGTAATTCCCAGGGTGTGCAATATAAATACCAACCCTAAAAGATTGACCACTTCCAACTCTATATCTTTTGGATTTTAACAAAAAAGCGGAGGTAATTCAATTACTCGATGATTAACGGCGATTATCAATTTTTAACCAAGTCAATGAAAAAATTTACAAAAAGTGGTGCTTTTTATGGGATTTGAACTTTTTGGTAAAAGTGATCAGAAAATTACAGATGAACTTACATAGAGCCCAAGAAAACACACCCTCGATATAACATTACACTTTGCCGGGTCCCACTTATAAAAATACAACAAAATTTTGATACAACACCACTTCATTTTATTTTTCAAATTTAGACAAAAATTGAAATTTTTCCTGACATTTCAATTTTAGTTTCTCGAATTACAATCATTTTTGTATTCGGCTTAGCAAGTTCGTCTTTCATCTCTAGTTTTCAGGTTGCAATGTCTATTTTTTGGCTATATATGTGTTGCTGCCCCCAAAAAAGTGCATTGGTTCCTCCTGTTGTTTTTTTCAGAAACTATTTTTTTATAATCTCAAAAATGAAAAACCATTTTTTGCCGTTTTTACTTCTTTATTATTTTGGGCAAAATATTTTCGTTTAAAACTTTGGAATTTTTTCGCCTTGGTCCCTAAGCTGATTTTTTTGGAAAATTTGTTTTCTTCTTCCAAATCTCCCACATTTCCTAAAAATAATTAAAATGTTTTAAAGAGCGAAAGAAGAACACAAAGCAACGTAAATTCACAGATTTTTTTCAGGATTGTTAAAAAGAAGTGTTATGTAACTGAATGTTGAATAAATTGTAGTAGCCATTCAATTGTGTCAGCAAAACATTAGAGACCAAAAAAGAGTATGATTTTACAGTTTAAAGGCCCATGGAACCTGATAAGCACAGCAATTTACTAAATTTGAATTCGCGCGGTACACCATAATTTTGTCAATAACATTTCCGAAATAAACTTTGTTAGAATTTAAATTTTTTTCAAAACATAGAACCATTTACTAGTCGAGCACAACGACGCTTGACAATGCCAGATCGGACAGCTTATACCACTACCATTCCTCTAAATTTCTTATCCCAAGAACGCGTTCTATATTGACCAATAAATACTATTCAAATTTTGAATGCACGCAAAAAAATAATTCGAAAACATTATTGACCAGATTAGGGTGGCCCCGCGCTAATTCAAATTTCGCAAATTGCTGTGCTTATCAAGTTTCGTGGTTCTTTAAAATGACCAGCATCAGGATGACTAAAAGATGTCAAAAGTTGAGGAAACAAAATTTTCGCACCCATCATGGGTAAAATTTGAGAGAGGTATTGGGCTGGTGAGGTTTCATTGCATTTGGATCAAACAAACTTACAGATAGCCCGCAGTCCATTGAGCTCATGCTGCCGATCGCCCCTGCACATCCTCCTGAAAGCTCCTTTAACTTTGGCAGCTGTGCAGATCGACGCTGGGCTAGAGCAGAGACACACAAATCGTTAGAGGAGCTGTCATCTCTATCACAATTCACACTAGAGTCTGTATAGCTGCCCAATGAAGTGGTTGACTGCTGTTGTTGAGAGTTGCTCCTTGAGCCAGAACCATACACTACAAATTGGACGATTAAAAAAAGGACAAATCATGGTTGTCTAAAACTATACCATCTTCAGCGAATCCAGGCCGCACATTCCTGCGAGTGTTGTTGCTGCCCCCAGCTTTGTTGCACATAGTTTCATCTGTGATTATTGCTGTGGGATTCGATTCAAATGATTTAAAAAAGTAGGGTCCTTACCTGCCATTGTTGGCAACTGTGCTGTATTTGTGTGAGCGAAAGTCAAGTGAGAGACATGAAAAAACAACCGAGATATCTTTTTTCGGTAAAAAAAGGTCTTCCCGTTTTCAAAACGGACAAAATTTACTAAAAAATATTTACTTTTGAGTCATTTGAAGCTTTGGCGGGTATTTGAATTTCCTAAAGTTTACATAATCAAGCAAGTTTATTTGGGAATGAATGTTAGCGTGAGAGTTTTTTTTGTTGTTCATCTTGCGTGTGTAACCCAAACGCAAGTACCCAGCGTATAATGCGATGCAGGCTTTTTTGAGAAAAAGTGACTCTTTCAATACTGCTGACGCTAATATATTTTTCGATTTTAGCCTAAAATTTTTAGCTTAAAAAAGTTAAAAGTCGATAAAAAATTTTGGGGCTGCTAATCTTTATTTTGCATCACAGAATGTCAAACTTGAAAGTACGTTAGATTCAGCATGAGTAGAGCTTTCGATTAAGCCTAAATATGACCGATTTCGGTAAATTTTTAGCCTAGCAATAACTCTCAGAAAAGTAACTAAAAAAATTCGATAAAATTCGATAAAAAATCAATAAAATGATAGCAGTGTTTTTATCGATTTTGAAAACCATGATTTTAGGCGAGGCTATACTTTCTTTGTTGGCTTTCTGCTTTCAAAGAGTTAGCCAAATAAAATAAAGTTGTAATTTTTACCAGTTTTAAGAAGTATAAATTTATATTTTCGGGAAATTAAACCTACCTATCTGAGTCAAAAACTTAAGTTACTCTACCTAAGCATTCAAAGTAAATCAGGTCCACTAATATTGGATCTGTTATTTTTCATCAAGAAGGCATCAAAACCATATTTTACAAAGGGAATTGAATTCCCATAAATAATTTTCTTTCTTTCAGGAAATCAAAATGCTTTCGTCTTCCTTGAGATCTCTTGTTCGATTTGTGCCGAAACGTGCCTACGCTGCTGCTGCGGCTGCTTCGTCTACTTCCCCCGAGGCTAGCGGACTCAAGTTCACTTTAGCGTGCCCAGACAAGGTTTGTTATCATACTGTTTTTGGTTGAAGAATTAGTAGCCAGCTCTTTTCAGGCGTTTTACAGCAACATCGTGGTCAAGCAGGTGGATGTGCCTACAATTGTAAGTAGTTTCATCACCGCATTTTCAAGTTATCAGTCATCTTTTAGGCTGGAATGGTGGGAGTTCTTGCAAATCACGTCCCGACGATTGGCATGCTCAAGCCTGGGGTCATTCAAGTTCACGAAGAAGATGGTAAGTTCTTTTCATATAGTAGTTCAAACCACTATAATCTGAATTGGTTTCAGGAAAGGTCAGCAAGCTGTTCGTGTCTTCTGGAACCCTCTCGGTGAATATTTTTTTGACTTGGAAACTTTTCTAAGTTATATACTAGTTATACACTGTTCATCTTTCAGGTCAATATTGATGGTTCGTGCCAAGTTCTGGCTGAAGAAGCAATGCCAATAGAAGGTTAGTGTTAGTTTTGTGTGAGAATTTCTGAGAAAGATAAGATATTAAATTTAGAAATTGATGAGGCAGTGAGTTGCACTTTTCAAAGCTCGGTTTTAATTTATCGTAGTTACATCTTACTTTTAGCTTGCTCGCAAGGAATTGGAGACAGCTCAGCGTAAATCTAATGAGGGAAGTGATGTGGAGAAAGCCGAAGCCTCGATTCGTGTCGAAGTCGCCGATGCACTCATCAAAGCTGTCACTGGCCAAGTTTAGGAAGAACTATTCAAAACTGTGTAATTGGATGAGATTAGGACTGTTGTTGATGGCTATTATCCTAGTATGGAAATAAAATAATCGTGATTGCGTCAGTGTCTAATTGCATGCGGTTTATTCAATGGTGTAAATATCGTTTGTAAATAGGCGTTTAGGCAGCAAAAATATAGGAGCCCTCTACTATCTGGTTTTGGTGTTTTGACAAATTTGGTGACTTAGGTGTTTTGATCGTCAAATTGGTGTCAACGCGTTTGGGCACGTCGCATCCGCATTTGAGCTCAAATTTCAAAATGCTACTTTTTAAATCCTAGTGAATTTTTTTATGTTTTATTCAGTTTCTTTTCTTCCGCGCTTGCTATTGTTGCTTCTATAGGTGAACATTGAAGCATAGTTTTGGCAACAGGATCATACTGACTGCAGAAAATGACTCGCTACAGCAATTTTTTTTAAATACACTACGTGTCCAATAACGCGGAAAAGTGTGACTGTGACTGCGACTGATGCTTCAAATCGATTTGAATTTACATCGCAGTCACAGCCGAAGTCGCAGTCACACTTTTTAGGCAAGTTAGGCAAGCGCCAGTTAGGACTAGCTCAAATGTCTGATTTCTACAGATAAACAACAAGACAAAACAACCAGCTGTACTTGTAGTGAGACAAATGTGTAACGAGTTGTAGATACTCTTCCGAATGATTTATGTCTCAGGTATGTCTCAGGTACAGTCAATCCTCGGTTGTCGGGCACTCCAGTTATGCTGCAGCCTCGGTCATTGGGGACCTTAAATATACTTCATTTGGTTGAGATTGGCTTATTATCTGTCAACTGGAACTCCAGTTATCCGGCACCCTGAGTCCGGTCCCCAGGGGTGCTGGATAACCGAGGTTTGACTGTAATAATCTAAAAGTTACTTATTTTGAGAAATTTTTTTCTCAAAATTTTGAGTCCGGAAACATTCATCAGATTAGTCAATTTTATTCACAAATGCTTCCTGAATTATATTCTATTGCCTGCTTGTTCACCACCAATTCTACATTCAAAAGAGCGCCTTTACACTGAATCCCTTGCTTGTTTTCATTCTATCTCTCTTCCTTCCGCTCACCAAAATAAAACTTTCATGGCAAAGAGATTGGATAAGATAAGGCAGCAATCCAAAGCATTCCATCTAGCTGTGTGCCCACCCCTATGTGCTTGACTCTTGGGCCTCCCCCCTACAAACACGCACCACTTTGAAATGGACTATTAGTAGGTGGCAGTCGCAGCCAGCTATATGCACTCTAACCAGCCCCATCCAGGGCACCCCTGCAGTTATAGGCACATTGCCCAAGTAGTGTGCCAAGTGCAAGCAGAAGATTATTTGGGTGGCTTGTTTGTGCTCTTGTGACTTGTGTGTGTGTTTCCCAACCATCCAACACAGTTGTTTTCGTTCCGCAATTCCAAGAGCTTTACTTTATTGAATTTTTTAAGCAAAAAAGGTGGTGGAATTGCTCTTCTTGTTTTTCTTCTATTTTGGCTTTAAAAGGTTATATGTGTGACGATGTTTGCTGATGTTGTTGTTTTGCTTGCTTTTTTGTTGGCTTATTAATGCTTTTTCCTTCCAATGTTTTTGTTTGCAGGTGTGGCTGCTGTATTTTTGCTATTGGCAGAAATTTTTCAAGTGTGAGAACTATGGCCAGCAAGTCGTCTAAGTCGAAGACCCCGCGCTCCCTAGGCAAGATTAGGACGGGTGGCAAGAAAATGTTGGTGCCTAAGTGGAAATTGTTCAGAGCTAAGGAACCAGTCATTTCAGTGCTTATGTGGGGTGTCAACCATACTGTGAGTCTTTGGGCTGAGGTGTTGACTGTGTATGATTGTGATTGTAGATAGGAGAGCTGATGCATGTACCACCACCTGGCCTGCTGTTGCCTGATGACTTCAAGGCGTTTTCCAAGATCAAGGTGGACAATCACTGCTTTAACAGGTGGGTTTTCACATTTCCAAAACTCTTTTATTGTGATATTTATCGTGATCTATACTATAGAATTCCCACAGGAAGACTAAAATTGACATTTTCCCAAAGGTCATCGACCTCAAAATCGTGATTTTCGATCTCTGGTTTGGTTTCGGTTTTCAAAAATTTTAAAAAATTGGTTTTGCTTTGTTCTTTACTTTTTTCCCGTAAGGCAAAAACTGAAAAATGATCAATTTTTGGGGGATTCTATAGTGTAACTGACTTTAAGAACCAAAAAATACCAATTCTTGTGAATCAAAAGCTATAATTTTTTACTTTCTATCTCAGGGTACCCAAGTGGGCTAATTTCTCAGCATTTGGCTGATTTTGACCCAAAAGTTCTGATTTTGCATGACTCTAATTTGGGGAAATCTGTTTTAACTGCTTATTACGGTTAAAACCTAGATCGTATTCAAATCTCGAATATAATGGCATCCCGAGAGACGGCACGAATGTGCCATGTATATTGGGGTGCAGTTATATCGCGGGTCGAATGTGTAGATGTTTAGCTACACCGGTAGGGCCAGGGTGGTCAGACACAAAATCTCAAAATCAGGATTTAAATCCAAAAATCAGGAAACGCCTGATGAATCAGGACATCTGGCCACCCTTGCTAGGTCAGCTAAAAGGCTAACTTCTGATTTTGCAGTTAATTTAAAATTCAAACTAAATTTTTTCCATAACTCCTAAGCAATGTAGAGACTCAAAGTAACCAACATATTACAAAAAAAAGAGTTTTTTTTGAAACCCAAAACAATTTTAGGGACAACATGCCGAGCCACTTCAAAATCAAAGACTATTGCCCAAATGTGTTCCGAAACATTCGCGAGCAGTTTGGAGTGGACCAGTACGAATATCTGGTAATTTACTAAAACCATAAATATCTAAAAAGGAACCACACTATTGCTTACATTTTGCAGGCCTCTCTGACCAGCTACGAACCTGAGGCCGACCCGACAGAGAGTGGGGGTGGAGGCAGCAATTCCTCCTGTCTATTTGTCTCATTTGACAAAAAGTTTGTGATCAAGGTGATCGATTCTGAGGCTGTTGCTGAAATCCATTCGATACTTAAACAGTATCACGAATATGTGGGTTCATTGGACCCTAATAAAACAATAATTATCATTTTTGAAGTTTTAGGTGGTAGAGACTCACGGCAAAACCCTACTGCCCCAATACTTGGGACTCTATCGCATTACTGTGGACAGTTCAGAAACATATCTGCTGGTGATGCGTAATATTTTTGGTGGAAAATATAGTATTCACAAGAAATACGACTTGAAGGTTAGGCTTTTCATCTCAGAAAAAATGTTGATTTTTTCAGTAAATTCTGCTTTATTGGCTCAAATTTAAATGCAACGGGAATAGAAGTAGCAAATGCAATCAAATATTTAAAAAGTGATTCCCACTCTCTATATGCCTGTTCTTTCAGGGTTCTACCATCCAGCGTCAAGCCAGCGAGAAGGAGAAATCCAAAGAGTTGCCCACCCTCAAAGACAACGATTTTCGGGAAGACAACTACAAACTGGTGCTGCCAGTCGAAGCCAAAAAGCAGATATTGGAGTTGTTAAAGAAGGACACCGAATTCCTAACCAAACTCCACCTCATGGACTACAGTTTGCTTGTTGGTGGGTAGTAGGCTTTTTAGACCATAATAATTACATAGATTCCTCCCTTTTCAGGCATCCACGATCTGGAGCAAGGGGCCAAAGAGGCAGAAGAGCAACAAGCAGCTGGATCTACCCACCACCCGTATGTGTCAGACCCTGATTCTGGAGAGGAAATAGGTCCCACACCTCCGGAGAGTCCAGTTCCTTCCTCTGGTGCTTTTGCCGCCCATTGTGGAGGGCTAAATTTAGATGATGAGTTCTTCGCTATTCCTTCCAGTGCTGGTCAGTTTTGTGAATCATTTTTTCTTCTCTTGTATTTTGGCGTAAGAGTCGGAAATTTTAAAAAGGAAAATGCCGATCTACAACGCCTACCAGTAATGATTTCAAAAATTCTTTATAAAAAATACACCTTTCAGAAACTCTTTTTGCCTAGTTCTAATAATAAACACAGAGTAAAAATTCAATCGAATAAGTACGCAAGTACCCGAAAAATAAGATTATCTTGGTTCCCAAAGCGGAAAACTTTTTTGATATTTTAAGAAAGCAGGTTTTCTACACGCCTACCCTTTTTCGACTTTGTGCGAGTTCATGATAGTGTATCTTGCCTTTTTTAGAATCGTCCAGAAAGCTGATTTACTTCATTGGATTGGTTGACATCCTCACCTATTACGGAGTCAAAAAGCGGACTGCTTCGGCTGCCAAATCTGTAAAGTATGGTTCTGAGGCTGAGGAAATTTCCACAGTCAAGCCCGAAAAGGTGGGATATAAAGAAAACCGAACCGTTAAAATCAACTCACCCAATTTTCAGTATGCCAGAAGACTGTTGGAGTTTATCAGCCAAAATGTGGTCTGTCCAGCAATATCCACCACTGGTGCTACTCCTGCCACCACCACAGCTACTCCTGCTAAAGGCACTTCTAGTGCTGCGCCTAGTACTACAACCCCACTTTCCCATCGACAAACTGCTGTTTAGATGGTCATCAATGGCTAATCGAACATATAAATGATGGCTCTCTCTAATTTATGATGACAATTGTACATCCTATTCCGATCTACTCTGCTTTGCAAACTGTATGTAATAGCAACAACAACAATAAGTACCGCTATTAATGTGTACATTAAACAGCTACTTGGTTTTTTAGAAATAGGTAGAAGACATTAAAAAAATTTCGATCTTTTTGATAATATTAGTGAGAAACGTCCTAGAGATAAAAATTTAGGAGTTCCTAACATTATTTATACGGTTATCGACTAGTAGGAAATTGAATAGTTAAAAGTCAAAGGAAACCTAAGAGTTCCGACTAATCGAGTCGAATTTTTGCAAAAATCGAAACTTCACCAAAAACTAAACATTTTTCGACTAATCTAGCCAATAACATTACAATTTACCGTATTATCTCTAATAAGCGCCCCGGGGCGCTTATATTTCAACCCTCCGAAAATCTGAAAAATTTTGGGTCGATCTCGAGATTTTTGGGTGCACAACCGAAATTCGAAAAGCGGAATCGGTAGAGCTCGTGGGAGTTAAGAAAATGCAAAAAACAGCTCTGCAATATATTTTCTCTGCCCCGAGATACAGACCCTCAAAGTAGAGGGGGGCGCTTATTAGAGATAATACGGTAGTTATTTATCATTCATCTGGTTAAAAGAAACTCAAGTTCGAATCCGCCTAGCGGCATGTCACTTTTGGTAATATACTTTTTTTAGACTGAATTTTTTCATGTTTTTAATCGCAAAGTATTTTTTGGTCTTTGAATGTAGCTTTTTTATCTGAAATCAAACTAAGAAAAAATAACAAAAATATACATGCAGCTGGGAAGAGTCGCAGATCCTTAAAATCCAGATTCCATACGTTTTGATTTTGCAGCCAACATTTTCCTTGAAGAAATATTATTTGAAGTGTTTTTGCAAAACATCTTGTTGAATAATTATGCCATGTGTTTCTAAATTTTTGCAAAAAACCAAAAATTGATAAATTTAAAATTTTTGCTGTATTTTTTTCTTTTGTAACGTCAACAAATTCTGCTAAAAATATTTTTGTTCTATTTGCTTTGTATTAGCTTTTCGTTGTTGTGGTTGTAATTTCCCATATTTATAAAAAAGAAACAGTTGTTTGTCGTCTGTGTGCATAAAGCAATGTTAGTAGAATGCAAAATAATAAGGATTAAAATAAATATTTGGAGGCTTCAACATCAGTATTTGTCCATCAAGCTCACAAGTATACTAAATCTCAATTTTTTTGTTTATTTCGTCTGCGAGAATCTATCGAAAATTACGAAAAATATATTTCTAGATGGTTTGGCAAAATTATTAATGGAGGCTGAAGAGGTAGACAACGTGAAAGTGGTAGTACGGAGTAGACCATTGAGTAAACAGGAAATCCAAGATGGACATCAGAGTGATGTGGATGTCAATAGGTCCACCAAGACGATCACGATCAATGGAAGGAACGGTGTATGTATTTTTTTAACGCAATGCAAGTGTCGGTAAATTTGTGGCGAAGTTTTTAATTATGGACAATTTTTTAAATTTTAGAGCTGAATGAAAACACATACAGTTCAGTCGAAAATTTAGATCCAGCCAGGCATGGACACGGGCCGAATTTCGGCGGCCCGGCCCAGGGCCGTGATAGTTCGGCACGGCCCGCACTATTTAGTCCTCAGCCCGGCCCGGCCGGGTATTAATCTCGAAAAAATACCGGTATTTTTTCTCAATTTCTGTGAAAAGTACGCTTTTACGCACTTTTCAGTAGGAAAGATACCAGAAAAATACCGGTATTAATCTCGGAATTTCAAAAATCGGTATTTTTGGTAAGCCTATGATGAAGCTTCGGTTGGGTAGTTTTGGCGGGAGATTCAATGAGAATTTTTACCGGGCTTCAGGGCCGGCCCGTGTCCATCCCTGGATCCAGCCCTTTTTTTATCTTGATTTCTGAACATGTTTGCCAGTTGTCCAATTTGGTGCTCAAAATCACAATAATGGCGATTTTGCCAGTTATTTTTCAAAATTGTATAGTTTTGCAGAATCAGCATCACTAAAGGGTACTTTAGGGAGTTCAACTTGAACACAAGACCTACACATTCGACGAAGTGTTTGACTACCAGTCTGACCAGATAACTATCTACAATCAAGTAGCCAGGCCAATTGTAGAAAATGTTCTCAAAGGCTACAATGGTAAATACAGCTCCTCTACTATATTGAAAAAAGTTAATTATCGTGCTTTTAGGTACGATATTTGCATACGGTCAGACTGGGACAGGCAAAACCTATACTATGGCTGGCGAAGATGAGGTGCCAGAGCGTAGAGGAATCATCCCAAACTCTTTTGCACATATTTTTGACCATATAGCTAAGTGCAAGCATGATAAAACGTTAGTGGTTTCAGTTAGATGCATATTTGTAAATATGGGCCTGATTTTGCATAGGTTAGCTCATGATCGGTTAACCGAAAAGCAGACCATTTAATTTAAACCCTACCCTTTTTATGCAAAAACGATCAGTGGTTACTAAGTTTTTTTTTATTTAAAAAAGTAAGCAAAAATTATCCGAGAACTTTTCATTTTACTCGAATGATTTCACAAATAAAACTCTTGAAAAGTCAGCAAAAATTTATGGGATTTGATCCTTTTCCGCTGGAAACTTGGTGGTTTTTTTAATCTTCGAACCATGGCTCAAAGATCGAAAATTGTGAAATCAAGATTTGTGTCTCGAAAAGCACCTATTAGACCCGAAAAATCAGGAAATGTTATGATAAATCAGGACAAATGTTAACTCTTCCTCATCCTAACTGATCCATTTACAGGTTCCTCGTGCGGGTCTCCTTCCTCGAAATCTACAACGAAGAGGTGCGTGATCTGTTAGTGCGTCCATCGCCTTCGCAGCCCAAGAATGTGAGTGTCAACCTGGAAGTCAAAGAGAGGCCAGATGTGGGGGTCTACGTCAAAGACTTGTTAAATGTAACAGTTTCCAACGCTGACCATATGTTCAAGCTGTTGCAATACGGAAACTCTAACAGTAAGCTCTTTTCACAGTGAACATAACTTGGTCATAATAACCTCTGACATATTTCTCAGGACACACGGGCGCAACGAGTATGAACGAGAAAAGCAGTCGATCACATGCCCTCTTCACAGTCACCATTGAATGCTCAGAAGGAAGTGGCGAGAGGCAGCACTTGACTCAGGGCAAACTACACCTGGTCGATCTAGCGGTACTTTTGTTACTGCGTTCTTTTTGAACTGTAATTAACAGTTGGTTTAGGGTAGTGAGAGGCAGTCCAAGACCAATGCAGTGGGAGAGCGACTCAAAGAAGCTTCTAAAATCAATCTGTCCTTGTCCACCTTGGGCAATGTTATCAGGTCAGTAACTGAGCTAGCACATAGACAAAATTAAAAAAAAACCCCTTTCAGTGCCTTGGTGGATGCAAAATCGACTCACATTCCCTACAGAAACTCCAAATTGACCAGACTTCTTCAGGACTCTCTAGGTGGCAACTCTAAAACTGTGATGGTTGGTATATTTTCATGGTTTAAGTAGCTACAGTCAAGATATGTTTATTTTCAGATAGCTAATATAGGACCAGCCACATACAACTATGATGAGACCATCAGCACGCTTCGGTACGCCAATCGAGCCAAGAACATACGTAACGTAGTGCACATTAATGAGGATCCAAAGGATGCATTGTTGCGCAAGTTCCAGCAAGAGATTGAGGTGTTGAGAAAGCAGCTGGAAAGTGGTTAGTATTTTTGAAAATCACAAGGTTTATAGAAGTTGCTTAGTTGACCAATACTTACAAAATTCACTTTCAGAAGAATTTTCTGGGGAAAGTGATGGTGAAGATGATTTGACTCTAGCTGCAGATCCAAATGCATCCAGTCCAGAAAAACGGCGTTTGAATGCAGCCAACAGCCACTACGAAGAGCGTATCAAAGAGATGGAGCGAGACATTGAGTGCAGCAAGAAGGCTTTGCTTGAACAAAAAGGCATGGTGGAAGCTGAGAGAAAGCGTTTGGCAGAAGATTTGATGAAGAAGGAGGAGGAGTTGAAGAGCAGCAAGAATGAGCACGAGTTGTTGATGGGCAAGTTGAATGCCATTGAACGTAAACTGATTGTGGGTGGAGAGAATATGTTGGAGAAAGCGGAAGAGCAGGCACGACTTTTGGACGAAAGCAACAAGTCAGTATTTTTTGCAAAACTTTATACCTTGTAACTTAATATATAATTTTGCAGGGAATTGGAGCTAGTCAAACAAAGTGAGGTAGACTTGCAGCGGAGATTAGAAAGTCAACAAGCTGAACGACTGGATATTGAAGAGCGTTACCACAGTTTACACGATGAGGTTACTTTAAAATAATTTTACAGTCGAGGTTGCCAAAAAATACATCAATGCGAGAATTTCACCAATACACAGTTCACATAAAATGTACAGGGCTGGCCTAGAAATTCACAGCATTTCAGACGCTTAACCATTTTTTTGACTTGATTTTGAAAAATGATCTATTATTCGATTTCTCCCTTGGTTCTTAGATTGGGCCCTTGCCTACTTGGAAGGTCTGACAGAGGCAAATTTTGACATTACAGTCGACGCTCGTTATAACGTCCCTCAAGGAATCAGCCAAAATGGGACTTTATATGGAGTGTTGCAAGTGGCACCGCATCGGTGGCATGAACTGGTGCCAGTGCCAAAATGTTTAGGTTCGGTGCCGTGAGCCGGTGCCGAAATTCTAAGATTTACAACACTAGTTATATGGAGCGTCGTTATAAAAAGCGTCTTTGTTAACTTTTATACGCCGGACGTTATATAGAGTTCTTGAAAGAGCCTTTTAAATGGTTAAGGTGGCCTCTAAATTATTCAGTACACTGCAAGGATCGGGTACTTTCTGAGCACCACTAGCAGAACGACGAAGAAAAATCACTAAAGATTCATAATTCATACTTTATAATCGTAGGAATAGGAAAACGATAATAAAACCTTTGATATTAATCATAATTTGTGAAAAAATTTGGAAAAAAAAATCGTCCTGACAAGGGAAGTACCCGAGGTGTGATTCTGAGGACGAAAGATATTTTTTTAAAGTGTATTCTTGTAGAGCACCCCCCAAGTTAAAGTGGTTGGCTAAAAGATATTACAATAGTTTTACAGAAAAACGGGAATAATATTTTGCAGATGAAAAAGAAAGCACAAAAGTTTATCGTTACAACATTCAGGTGAAAAAACACCAGTGAGACGTACGTAAACATACCAACTCTTTACCTTATGATGGACTATTTTCGAATCAATTTCACACAAAGCGGAGTACGGACTGTTCTCAGCAGTCTTGTAGGCAGTGCAGTTTTTGTCAGCAGCATATGTCTGACCAGAGTCAGAGAAAATGAATTTTTTTTCTACACTGTACCACACACATATTCTGTCTAAAAAAAGACTACGAGAAAAGCAATTAAATTCCCTAATCTTTATTCAAACACCAACACACAACACTTGATGCGCGAATACTTCAGCAACTGAAAATTAGTTGAGATGAAACAGAAACTACAACCATACACAACTGAATCTGGTTTAATAAAAAGTGAAAATGATGCAAAACAGATCCTCCATATCCTATGCAAAAAGAAGTAAATCTTACGCACAAGGAAGTGCAACAAGTACAGAAAGAAGTACTCGAATTCCATGCAAAATAAAGTATTTCTTATGGAAAAAAGTATATCCTATGAAAGGAAAAAGGTTTGCGAGTCTCAGGATGGGCCTTTTTAGTTTTTAGCCTTGGGAGACCAAGGCTAAACAAACAAAATTGTTATTTTTTGAAAACCAAGTGTTACTGTGCCTATTCAAGGGTCAAGAATTACGATTATACCAGTGATTTTCCCTTGGGGACAATTAAATTTTGAGGGGAGCATTCTATACTTTATCCAAACCATGATATAAAAACCCGTTGTCATGTTAATGTTTCAAACTTTAATCAGTTATTTCTCAAAATTTTGACTATCACGCTGGGTCTCGCCAACCACTTTCACTTGTAACTTGCATGGATGTCAAAGGCGATAAAATTGTTATGGCTTTTATAAACAACACTTAGGAACGTCTTTCTGATCTTATTTCCCGAAAAATTTCAAGGTAAATAATTTTTGTGGTATCGGATTTTGCTTTGTGGTATCGGATTTTTTTTAATGAAAATTCAATGATTTAAATGCGAATGTGTCGTAATGTCTTAAAATTAAAATGTCGAAATTCAAAAGCCATGGACGGCAATTGTCCTTCAACAACCATATCAACAGTCAAAACTGCAGAAGGATTGAACAAGAAAACGGAATATTGCACTCATCCTTCATACCCATGTCCAAAAATAGCCAGAACTTCCAAAATTTAGATCAGAAATATCCAAATTTCCACACTCCAACTACACCCCAATTACAAGATCCAACCTCATCGAAAATTCGATCTAATTCATTACAACAATTTACACAAATTGAGATGGCTAGATAGCCTCCAGCTTCAGCGACCAACTCAATCAACACCAAAAATTCTAAAATAGACACCACAAATCGCAATTTATGATAGCGATAAAAAGGCGATAATTTTTTTTATCGCTTGCGTTTGAATTTTTATCGCTTTTCAGTTTTTTTAAAATCACTTTTGACATCAATGGTAACATGGGGTGCTCTCAAGAGTACACTATGAAGAATATTATCTTTCGTCCTCAAAATCACACCTCGAGTACTTTCCTTGTAAGACTAAGGAGTCAGAGTGACGGTTTGGAGAGTTAGAAAGAGAAAGAAACGAACCCTCACTGAAGCCCTCGCTCTTCCAAGTCCGGACAGGTGAGGGGTTCGAATTGATTGTGCGACTCTGAGTGAGGAGTCAGGGTTTGGAATTTCGGTAAGGGTTTGAGCCAGTCAAATTAATCCTTGCCTTTTCGATCTAAGTGTTAAAAAAAGTTATTTAGTTTGCGAATTTTAATTGCGGCCTATGAAACAGAAAACACTAACGCTTGACCCATACGCCATGATACTCAATACAAGGGACCACAGGCGCCTATCGGCGCCTCTATAGTATTTCGAAATTTCAATGAGGGGCTATGACTTTATTCATAAAAATAGGTATATCTTTACATACTTTTTTCCCAGATAAAATACCCAGCAAAAATTACACAAATTTTTCGTTTTCCGCACCACAAAGTTTGTTGGTCGTCTCTGACCCCCAAATATCCAGGTTTGTATAGGCAACCTTATACTCAAAAGAAAGCTGAGACGCTGTAGATGTGCACCTACTTTACATAATTAAAAATGGTTATAAAAAAGTAGGGTAACAAACCCTCGGAAGTTGAAAAAGTTTTGAAAAATCAAAAAATTTGGCCAATTTCAAAGTTTGTTGGTCGTCTAAGCCCCATAAATATACATGTTTGTATTGGCAACCATATACTCAAAAGAAAGAGGATACGCTGTAGTTGTGCACCTACTTTACAGAAAAACAATTGCGAGGAAAAAGTTGGGAGAAAAGTACAAAAGAAACAAAAAACGTGACGGAACCTCATAGTCCAAATACTGTATAAAGATACAATTTTCGCAAAAGTTTCACACGGCCATCAACAAACAGTTTATGCATGATATTGACATGCTTAACGAGATTCGTTGTGAGCTAATGGATATTCTTTTGCCCGAGTTTATATTTTGACAAGCAGACGACGATGAAGAAGCATATTTCGAAGCAGACGTGTCGTTTTGCTGTACCACACCAACCACCTTCGCATCAATAAAATGAGGACAAGCAAGCATGACCTGGGAAACCTGCAGGCAATGATAATTAGCGACGTTAAAGTGAGAAAATGTCGCCAGTGTCTACGAATGAACTAACCTTTTATAGAGTAGAGTATGTAACATAGCCGAAGCCTCTTGAGCGTCCCGTCACTTGGTCACATTTTACAAAATATGATACAACAAAGCCAAATTTGGAGAAGGCAGCATAGAGCATTGAATCTGTAGTGCGGGGCGTCAACCCGCCAATGAATAGAGTGTAGCAGGGGTGCGTCGGAATTCCGAAATCCGAATTCCGAAATCCGAATTCCGAAATCCGAATTCCGAAATCCGAATTCCGAAATCCGAATTCCGAATTCCGAAATCCGATACTTTTTGAGTTCCGAATTCTGAAATCCGAATTCCGAAAAAAGAGTACAGTTCCGAATTCCGAAATCCGGAATCCGAAAAATGTCTTGCAATGAAACCGAATTCAGATTTTTCTTGGCATTTGTTGACCCGAATTCGAGTTTTCTTCCATGTTTTCTATATCCCTTGCTTTCCAGTTCCTCTTTTCCATGTCCTATTTTCACATTTTTTTTCTAGATAGATTCTAGTGGGAAACGTTTTTTCAAAAAAATGGAACAATAGCAAAGTGCAGAGCCGACCAATGCAATTATGTCGTCGATCTCGGGCCGAGTCAATGCACAAATCAAATGAAGAGTCATCTGAAGTTCAAGCACCCGCAACTGCTAAAGCGTCGAGAGGAAGCCGTAAAGAAAGAGAAGGATCGAGTGCAAAAGCAAGTCATTGCGCAGCCGAGAATTATGTTTTCAGCCGAAAGAACCCTCGCCAAAGCGTGCAAAAATGATTGCTACCCCGGGAATCAACGAGTCCTTCAGTGAGCTTTTTAGTTTTATTATTTTTTGCTCAAAATTTACTTCAGATCAGTGGACAAACACCGGGCACAAGGCAATCGCTCTTGATCAAACAATTGCTGAGATGATGATGCGACGCCTCTTTCGATTGTGGAAAGAAAAGGATTTCGCCGACTTATTCATTCTGTCGCACCGCAGTACCAAGTCAAGTAGAATTACCCTTTTTTATTTAAAAAAATCGTAAAATCTTTTTAATTTGCAGATCAAGAAGTTTCTATACGCGAACTGAGATTCCAAGGATTCACGCAAAGCTAAATCAGAAGATTATCGCTGACCTGTCTAGTGTGCCGTTTTTCTGCTTCACCTCGGACGCCTGGAGCTCTAGGGACAGGTTATTTCTCCTTTGATCTTTTTTCAAAGACTTTCCTTGGATTTAAGTTCGCATTCGTTAATTTCCTTGACTGTGCATTTTCTTGACGCTGCAATGAATCCTCGTTTCTTAGCGCTGGCTGCAACTCCGATCAAAAGTAACAAGGCTATTGACTTGTCTCCGCTGCTTCTCGAAACCATTGAGGAATTCCAAGTAGGGCCGGAAAAGATTCACATGATCCTTCGCGACGCTGCTCCGAATATGCGATTAACAACTCGACTAATGAATGTAGATTCCTTTGATTGTTTTCTTCGGAAACTTCAACTGGTATGTCTTAGTTTGTTTTCTAGCTTAATTTTAACTTTATTTTAACTTACAGTGTGTCAAAGACGGGCTAACAACTCTTCCGGATTTCGATTCAATGCTGGAGAATGTCAAGAAACTGATCAGGAAGGTGCGAAAATCATCGATCAATCAGGACTATTTAAAACAGTTGCAAGAATCGTTAGAATTGCCGAAACACATTTTGATAAAGGTATTCATTTCATTTTTTGTAGGTTTCATGACTTTGTCTTTAGGCAACCGAAGTCCGCTGGAACTCTACTTATCTGATGCTCGAACGCTTCCTAGCAAACAAAGCAGCGCTTTCGATCTTCACTGCCGAAGTCCTGGGTTCTCCAAGCTTCTCTTCAATGGAATGGGAATTAATAGGAAAAATTGTGGAGATGCTCAAACCAATCTACAACGTTACAATCGAACTTCAATCTAGACGGGCTTCAATCGCTTCTGTTATTCCTACGTTCCGCGCTTTGGTTCATGTTCTACAAAGGCCAGGTCTTCCTCTCAAAAATGTTTGTGCGGCAATCGCGAGTGGTTTGGAAGTGAGAATGCTCGGTTGGCGAAACAACAGGTATAATATTTTTGGACTTTTTTTTCTTATTCAAACCGAGTTTAGGAACCTATGCTTAGCAACGATGCTTGATCCACGTTACAAGTTGTCCTTTTTCGAAGAGGAAGATCGTCCAATGTATCGAAGTTGGCTCGAAGAGGAAGCACTTAAATTGCACACTCAGGTTACGGAAAGTGCGAATAGCGAGGTTGAGTCGCTGCCAGATACAGTAATGAGTTCTTTATTGGAAAGTTTTCTTCAGGTAAAAATTTAACAACTTGTTTTGTGACTTTTTGGAATCCGTTTAGGATCGCAACACTGATCCAGTGCAATTGCCAATGCGAGAGGAAGATCGCCGGTCGAAGACGATGGTGGAAGTGGCGGAATATCTGGCCGAACCTGTGCAGCACAATTCGTTGGATCCATTCAATTACTGGCGCAGAAATGCAAACAAGTGGTCTGCTCTCACAACTTTGGTCCGCAAATATCTGAGTGCTCCACCGGGTTCGACAGAAAGTGAGCGCTTCTTCTCAACCGCCGGATTTATTGTTAATGACCTTAGAAAGTGCTTGTCTCCAAACAATTTGAAGATGCTTTTGTTGTTACACCATAACCTTGCCGCTTACAACTTCGAATATTAATGCTGACTGAACTGTTTTGTGTGTTATAATTAATTGAATTCTAAAAAATGATGAAATTTTGAGTGTTATTTTTTGGAGTTCGAAAATTTTCCGAAATCCGAATTCCTATACTTTTTAAGTTCCGAATTCCGAAATCCGAATTCCGAAAAAATAGGCCAAGTTCCGAAATCCGAATTCCGATTCCGAAAATTCTGGAGTTCCGATTCCGAAATCCGTTCCGATTTTTTTCCGGTTCCGACGCAGCCCTGGAGTGTAGGGAGACTTTACATCAATTGAAGGGGAAGTGAGAAATTTTTTGGGCTTGGAGGGTGGAGGTGGAAGGGGAGGGGAAAAAATTTTGCGGTGGAGGTTCGGAGGGGGAAGTGGAGGTTGGTTTTTAGGTGGTTAACAGCTCTGACTAACAGGATGCATGCTGACCGTCTAACCGTTGATAATTTGCAACTGAGAATTTATTGTAAGGTCCAGCTAAATAACAAAACTTAATGTTAGGTAGACTTGGAATTTTATACCGCTTGCGTGTCAGCAAAGACTACATAGCCATGGCCTCGGGACTCCAATGTTTCTTTGTGGCGCATTATTTCAGCACCAAGCACCATATTACATCCTGGAACTCCTACACAAAAGTGCGCCCCAAAATTTACGCCCCAAACAATGCTTTTATTCACTCATTTGTGTTACTCATACTACATTTGGAAAAGTGTTCAAGGAGCGTATCTTAGCTTCTTTGGGAGGATTTTCAACACGAAGACAATGATACTGACATAAGCCACTGACTCGAGCACCTCAAAAAGGGGTGCCGGATAACCGAGGTTCGCGGGTCTTTATGACGAAATTTAAAAATTTTGGAAAAACGACCGGCAAAAACAGAATCCTTGCGATATTTCGGACTAGACTGGCGAATCACATTTAGCAAAAGACTTGGAAAATTGAGCTAAAGAAAGTGTCGGACCCAAGGCGGGAACGAACTTTTGGGGGTGCCGGATAAACGAGGTTTGACTGTAGAGGCAGTGCACTGCAAATTTCTTACCAACATGACCAATAGATTTCCTGCACCAAATCTTTCTAAGTTTCGTTAAGACTACAATAGCGCTGTAAATTTGAAAGGGACATAGATGATTTATAACTGGTTATTAAAAAAGAGAGGGGGGGGGTGCACCGTATCTAATAAAAATGCCAACACAAAAATGCCAACAGCAAAAACGCCAATAGATACTGGGACAACAAGAGCTTTGATTGTCAGTCCAGTCGGGGTATCGACGTTATGTACCTTTTTCCCCAAGTTATAGTTAAAACGAGCGGTGCTTTCGCAAGCAGGCCGGCCATAATGGGACGCTATAACGAGCGGATGTTATACCGAGCGCCGATTGTACATACCAAAAACAATGCTTCTCAAATATTAAATATTAGCCCGATTAAAAAAGTAGGCTGATTTTTGGAAAATCTCATATAACTCTTCCCTTCTCTAAATCAACTGTTTCCATAGTGGTCACCTTGGAGACCGGATCAAGCTGGCTACTAGTGCGGGATATACTATGGCAATGGGTCACTACCTTAAAAATTTTAAAAAATCTCTTAGTGACCAACCAAATAAAATTTTACTGGCTACTATAAGGGGTGGCCGGTGGCCACTATGGTGAAGGGTCAAATTTTTTCATGCAGTTTTCGCAAAATCACACATGTTCTTTACAGGTGGTCGGAAAAACCCGCAAACTGAAGAAAGTTTGGCAAGCATATATGCAAGCCAAATCTGAGCTGAAAGACATAGAAGTGGAGCATCAGCGTGAAATGGAAGCTCTGCTGGACAATGTGCGCCAATTGCAGAAAGAGTTGATGTATGCGTGCACCATAATTGAGTCATATATACCTATGGACTACCTCAAACTGATTGAGAGGTATGTGTTCTGGAATGAGGAGATTGGTGACTGGCAGTTGAAATGCATAGCCTATACTGGCAACAACATGAGGGCCGACAAGGAGATGCCTCCACCTGTGTATAAAGTTGGTTATTGAATGGGATTAAATTGGGATATTTTGAATGATGTTTATTTTAGGCTTCAGATCCACAGCTCAAACCTATTTTCTTGTCGTATGCAGATGTTTTGGGCGGCAGCATAAGTTCCTCTACCCATTCGTCCATTCATTCCAACTCAACTGCAGCTTCTAGTGGAGGCTCTGATATGGCTGGTGCAAGACCTAATTTTCGACCGCGCTCTGCCATGAAGTAGGTTTTTAATTATTAAAACCATATGGTGATCAGAGATGAATATATTGAGGCCTGGGTAGGTTTGGCTAAAAAACCACCCACAATCTAAAAATCGAAAGCTACGGTGACCAAAAACAGACAATACTCTTTTTGGCGGAAATTTTCGGCTTGTCTTGTTCTATTTCATTGTGACCGCCAAGTGATAACACCATCAGGTACCCTTGCGATTGTGGTCTCTAATGAGGTATCATTATTGCATCATCTCTAAAAATCGTAACACAAAAAATAGAAGTATGAAGCAAATTTTTGTTCTGATTTGCTTTATACTTTTACCATTGTGTGTTATCTTTTCTAGATGATACCTTGTTGGAAACTAGAATGGCAGAGCTTCCTGATGGTGTCATTACTAGGGTTGGTAAATGACTTGTCATTTTAAAAAAAGTGTCATTTGTCATTTTGTGCCGTCATTTTTCATTGCCATTTGTCATTAACCAACCATAGTTATTACTTAATGAAAAAGGTCAGAAAATTTGAACATACAGCAAAACGGAAATTTGTGGCAGGAAAATTAATTCGGCGCCAGAAAAAGTATTGTCCTCCGAAACTAGCTTTTTTAAAATTTTATATACAGGGCGGGGCACTATAAAACCCTATTTTGTTTTCGGCATAACTTTTTAAATTCGCGATACTTTGACAAGATCTTTTTTTTTATTCAAAAGCTGAATGAATGAGAAATCGAATGACACTGAATATGAAAAAAAATCTTCATTTCAACACACCCAAATTTAAACGCACAAAAATAACAATGATTTCACTTACTTTCCTCATTTTCATCGCTTTAACTAGTCAAAAGTTATGCCAAAATACAAAATAGGGTTTTATAATGCCCGCCCTGTATTTCTATAAATGACTTATCAAAAACCCAACTTTCCAATTGTTCGAATTATGCAACAATAAATTCCACATACATCTAGTTCTGAAACACAGGCACACTTTTCCTCAGTTTCACACTTTTGCTGCTTTTTTTTTAAATTTATAAACTAAAAATAAATAAATTATTTGTATAAGCACTCCAAAAACAAACTAATTCACCATTTTAAAAAATTCTGAGAAGGGCGAAATTTCCGTTCTTTGTTTCCAAATTTCCTGCCCCAACAGCTCCATTCAACACTTTTTGACAGGAGCAAACAATACCAAAAAAGGTCTTGCCCATGGAGACTTCTTGCCCATTATTATTAACTAAGGAAATGTGGTGTTGTGTGTGCCTTTCTAAGCTGATACTTGCAACAGGGGGCATTGCATGTTTTCTAAATTAAATGTCTCATTTTGCAGAGATAGAAATGCTGCTCGAATAAAGGCTTTGCTGGAGTGAGTGAGGGGAGTGTTGCTCCTTCCATGTTTGCTTTGTCTAGCTCAAAAACCCTCGATTCCAAGTTTTGCTAATTGTCTTTTATAAACGGTTTGATGTTAGGTTTTGATGATCACCATCCACATGTTTGTGGACAAATAATTTTGGGTCTGTTTTATTTGATCTGGGCTGCTACGACTAATCTCAAAGGCTAGTCTTTTTTATAAATCTTTCTTTATCTGGTTTTTGTGTCTGATTAACGCATTTCGTCCATACACATTTAATATCTTTTTATATGTGATACAAACTTTTCATTTTTGATGATCCAAATATATGATCTACAATTTTCAATTCTTGTGCCAACTTCTACCAGTATGTGTCATAACTCTTCGCGTTTTTTTCAAATTTTTAGTCAGAATCGATTTTTTTCTTTTTCGCATATTTCTTCATTTCTTTCATAGAAAATCATTTCCAAATAACAGAGATATCTTTATTCAAGGCAACGCATAACATATTTCATAACAGCAACTATCATTCATCAAAATAACTTCCTTCGGCCTCAACAATGTTCTCCCATCTTTCCTGCAGCTTTGAAATCCCTTTAACAAAAAATTCGGACGGTCTTGAGCGCACAAGGCCTCGAGGCATCTAAAACATGCTTAATTTGAACACAAGTCACATTTCAATGAAAAATGAAGAATTTCATGAAGAAATACGCGAAAAAGAAAAAAATCGATTCTGACTAAAAATTTGAAAAAAAACCCGAAGAGTTATGACACATACTGGTATTAATTTATAATTATGTTTATCTTTAGTCTTTCTATAAATATAATAAACTGATTCGAATTTTTTTTCACTAGACTAACAGTGCTTTTCGCAACATTGACACATTTAATATCATCATCGGGACAGAAGTGTTAAGAAAAATTGACATAACTAAAAGAAATTATAAAAGTTGAAATTATGAAAAAATTCTATCCGCGGATAAACATATCCGCGGATATCTCAAAGAAATCTACGGATTTGTTAAGTATCCGCGGATTTGCTTATCCGCGGATAGAATTTCGTTATTGCTACGAAAATGTATCCGTGGATTTGTTCATCCGCGGATTTCTTAAGAAATCCGCGGATTTTTGTTTTCGTTGTTGCTACGGGGGCAGATGTTAATTTTCAATAGCTCATTTTTAAGCCCTGAATCTTAGCTTCAAAACAGTACTAACAGAATTTTTTTCTTAATACAGAAAAAAAGGACACCCAAAAAATGACAGCCGAAAATTTCGGCCGAAAAATATCCGTAACCCCACTGTGTGTTCAACATCTAAAAAAATTTGTTCTTGTAATAGGGGGTCACTTTTCTTGAATTTTCATGATCGGCTTTAATTTTTTAATCTCTAGTGCACATAATTTTTAAAATAGCCAAAAGTCTGGGGTGATTTAAAATCAATAATTTTTCAAGTTAACTTGGTTACAAAAATAATAATAATAAATGTTCTTAAAAGTAAATACAAAAGTATGGAAACTTGCATCACCGATTGAGCTCGGTGCTTTACGATGTATTTTTTTATTTTGGGCAACCGGACATTTGTCACTTTTTGAAATATTTGTCGCGCGACATTTGTCACTTTTTCGTTAACTGTTTTAGTCAATTTTGATGTCAATTTTGACAAATATCGCGTGGCAAATATTTCAAATACAGTCCTATAGTGGCCCCTTGACTTTACAGTTTACCTTCTCTGAGGTGGTACTCCCTCACGTTCGTTCTCGGGTCTCGGTTTGACTGTGGACACAACTGTCGACAGAAGTGTTGTGACACAACTGTCGGGACAGAAGTGTTGTGACACAACTGTCGGGACAGAAGTGTTGTGACACAACTGTCGGGACAGAAGTGTTGTGACACAACTGTCGGGACAGAAGTGTTGTGACACAACTGTCGGGACAGAAGTGTTGTGACACAACTGTCGACAGAAGTGTTGTGACACAACTGTCGGGACAGAAGTGTTGTGACACAACTGTCGACAGAAGTGTTGTGACACAACTGTCGGGACAGAAGTGTTGTGACACAACTGTCGACAGAAGTGTTGTGACACAACTGTCGGGACAGAAGTGTTGTGACACAACTGTCGACAGAAGTGTTGGGACAGAACTGTCGGGACAGATTGTTTGGACACAACTGTCGGGACAGAAGTGTTGTGACACAACTGTCGGGACAGAAGTGTTGTGACACAACTGTCGACAGAAGTGTTGTTGCACAACTGTCGACAGAGGTGTTGGGACAGAACTGTCGGGACAGAACTGTCAGGATAGAAGTGTTGTGACACAACTGTCGATAGAAGTGTTGTGACACAACTGTCGACAGAAGTGTTGTTGCACAACTGTCGACAGAGGTGTTGGGACAGAACTGTCGGGACAGAACTGTCAGGATAGAAGTGTTGTGACACAGCTATCGACAGAAGTGTTGTGACACAACTGTCGACAGAAGTGTTGTTGCACAACTGTCGACAGAAGTGTTGTGACACAACTGTCGACAGAAGTGTTGTTGCACAACTGTCGACAGAAGTGTTGTGACACAACTGCACAACTGTCGACAGAAGTGTTGTGACACAACTGTCGACAGAAGTGTTGTTGCACAACTGTCGACAGAAGTGTTGTTGCACAACTGTCGACAGAGGTGTTGGGACAGAACTGTCGGGACAGAACTGTCAGGATAGAAGTGTTGTGACACAACTGTCGACAGAAGTGTTGTGACACAACTGTCGACAAGTGTTGTGGACAGAGGTGTCGGGACAGAACTGTCAGGACAGAACTGTCAGGATAGAAGTGTTGTGACACAACTGTCGACAGAAGTGTTGTTGCACAACTGTCGACAGAAGTGTTGTTGCACAACTGTCGACAGAAGTGTTGGGATAGAAGTGTTGTGACACAACTGTCGACAGAAGTGTTGTGCACAACTGTCGACAGAGTGTTGGGACAGAACTGTCGACAGAACTGTCAGGATAGAAGTGTTGTGACACAACTGTCGACAGAAGTGTTGTGACACAACTGTCGACAGAAGTCGACAGAACTGTCGACAGAGTGTTGTGACACAACTGTCGACAGAAGTGTTGTTGCACAACTGTCGACAGAAGTGTTGTTGCACAACTGTCGACAGAAGTGTTGTTGCACAACTGTCGACAGAGGTGTTGGGATAGAAGTGTTGTGACACAACTGTCGACAGAAGTGTTGTTGCACAACTGTCGACAGAAGTGTTGGGACAGAACTGTCGGGACAGAACTGTCGGGACAGAACTGTCAGGATAGAAGTGTTGTGACACAACTGTCGACAGAAGTGTTGTTGCACAACTGTCGACAGAAGTGTTGTTGCACAACTGTCGACAGAGGTGTTGGGACAGAACTGTCGGGACAGAACTGTCAGGATAGAAGTGTTGTGACACAACTGTCGACAGAAGTGTTGTGACACAACTGTCGACAGAAGTGTTGTGACACAACTGTCGACAGAAGTGTTGTTGCACAACTGTCGACGGAAATGTTGGGACGGTAGTTTCCGGGAGAGAACTTCGGGATAGAAGTGGCATGCAACAGAACAAGTGCAAAGACTCACAAGACAACAAGCAAATATCACAAAATTCAAGCCAAAACAATTAGACCTCAAAACTCCACACAATACCAGGGACTTTTGTACGAAAATTCAGGTTGTCAGATCACGGGTGAGACTGTGTTTTCCTTCTTTTTGAGAGGGCTGAAGAAGTGTGATGGCATCCTGATCACAAATGGACATTTCTGGTTTTACTTTACTTACTTCTCGGAATCATGTCTAAGGTAGTTGAGTGCTTGCATCTCTAACCCATCAAGCCCTCCTGCGCCACCTTTTGGGGCGTTTATTCAAAATGTTCAGTCAAAATCTTTAGCCAAAATGATGCGTACTTAGTTTTATATAACTTGAAGTGCAGGGCTTATTTCGAATTGACGTTTTTTTGCAATTTTAATTTGCGTGGTAATTTAGAATCATATACTGAAAATGACGCCAGGAAGCAGGGCTACATTTGGATTCAGTTCCAAAATAATACCGAAGAGTTCCGGAACAGCCGCGGTTAGGATGGCATGGAATTGGACATCGTTAGATATTAGCTCTAACTACATTTTACCTTTTTCTCTGTATGATAGCTTAAATGAAAGCACAGAATCTGGGCTATATTTTAGTGTTTGAAACTTGTGAATTAATTTTTTTATTTGCAGGGATGAGATTTCGAGTCTAAATAGGCTTATCTAGACGCATTTCACGTCTAAATACGTCTATTTAAACGTCACTTCTAAATCAGACGTAAATTTGATTTTAGACGTAAAGTCTATTTAGACGTGTCTCTATTTTAGGCGTAAGTTATTTTAGACGTAAAGTCTAGCAGAATTTATTTGAATTTAGCTTTTTCTTCACTTTTATGCAATTTCACATGAATGGATGTTAGTTGATTCTAATGCAGTCTTTCACGCTGAGAATATCTGTCAATTCAGTTTTGTCGAAAACAGCATTCCTGCTGGTGTTTTTACTGGTTCAAATATTTACCAAATTGGTCATAACTTTTGTTCTTAGACTACATCAAGTAGTGTGTTAAAGCTGAAAATTTTGGCGACATTACGGGCTTTCTGGTGGTTTATAAAAAAAGGTTCATGAGGTTGTATTGGTTATCGGCATAACTAGTTTGGACAGGCGCGAGTTGTCCTTTGAGAATGTCGCTTTGGGCAACTTTGCTTTTCGAGAGCTTTTAGGACATTTTCCGTTTTCGGCAAGATGAGTTAGGTATTTTGAGTTTATTGCAGAAATGAGCTTGGAATTTTGAGTCTTTCTGAGAAATCAGTTTGGAAAATTCTGTTTTCAAAAACTTCTGTGTTTGAACGCAATTTTTTGGAAAACGCTGTTATAGGTCTACTTTTGCCTCTATACTCACTCATGTATATGTCCTTAGAAACCGTTATCCATACCATTTTGGACGATAACAGCTTACTTTTTCTAGGTATTTTATGTGGTGAGAACAGTGTGCAGTACCTACCATACAAGCATACCTACCGACCCTCCTGGCATACGTGGATATCCGTTTACCCACAAGTACCCACCTGATAAATTAAGGTTGGAGCTGATGAAATCGATATTTTGGTCTTATCAAACCTTGTTTTCCATGCAATTTTAAGTTTGATAGTATAATTTGTTCAATTTTTTATAGAATTTTTTAGGCCATCCAGGTGGATATGGTGGACATCCAGGGTACCTACCTCAGGTTTCGGGTCTTAGGTAAGAGGAATCGCAGTTTTGGTATTTACAAACCGGTTTCACCATGCAAGTTTAGATCAGCAATAATGGTTTATTTTCGACTCCTGAAAAGTATAATCTTTTACGGCTGTTCTGGTGGAAATCCACCTCACTCGAAGGTACCCACCTCAGGTTTTCGGGTTGGAGTGACTAAAGACGGAATTTTAACACGGAAAAAACCAATTCCTACACGATTTTGTTTTTGACGTTGACCCAATTTTATTTTCAGGTCATGCAGGTGGATATAACCTGACCCGAGGGTACCTATCCCAGGTTTTGCCATTTGGTTGGGTAAATCAATATTTTGGTCTTATAAAAGCAAATTCGCCACAGAATTTTCCGTATGATAGGATGATTTATTTTTGGATATAAGTACTTTGTATTTTTTCAGGCCATCCAGGTGGATATACACCTGACCCCAGGGTACTTATCCCACGTTTTGGGGTTTGAGTAACTAAATTCAAAATTTTGGAATAGACGTGAAATCTCATTCCTGGTTATTTGGCTTGACATTGTCCGTTTTCTATATTATTACTTAAAAGGGCATGCCCACGCTAATAAGAAGTGGTAAAATTTTTTCCTAATCATTGAAGTTCTATACGGATTTTTCAACTTGGTTTCTAACAAAACAAGGCCTAGAATTTAATTTTAGGTATGGTTTTGTTAGGAACCAAGTTAAGAAATCCATACAGAAGTTCAATGAATAGGAAAAAAATTGAATTGGCGCGGACCACCTCTTATTAGCGTGGGCATGTCCCTTTAAAACACTGCACACAATACCGTAAATTCTCACATATTTTAACTTTAAACCGTTCATAAACAATGTCAAGAAATTGTTCATCGTTTGCTCATTCCTTAAAATTTTAACAATTCTAACTACTTCTTTTGTGTACTTTTACCTCTAAACAAACATAATGTAAATGAATTCCTGAGAAAACGTTTTCTTTTCAACAAAAGCTGACAAATTAAAGGGTTGGTGGCATCAAGAAGTGGTTGCAGAAAACATATGCTGTTGTTTTCATTGTTAATTTCACCCTCTCTTTAGCGTTCTTGTAAAAGGGAAGAAGATAAGCTGTATGGCTTCTTCACAGCCATTCCTTGACTTTTTTGCCTAGTGCCAGCCATTCAGCTAGCCAATTATCGACCCATAGTCGGCAAACTTCTCCACTATTAGGTTATTTCACAGTAGTAGTCGAACAGAGGCTAGGGGGCCAAATCCACCCTCGCTCTAATTGATTCAATTCTCTTTTGGCTTGCTCATATCCCCCTGGTTCAAACGACGGCTATTTATGCCCAATTTTGCAAAGTAAAATCAATTAAGCGGAGAGATGTTTGTTGCTGCTGCTGCCATTTACCCATATTCTTCCTGCTGTACACATCAGTAGCAAAATTTCAGTGTTTGGTCAATGGAGTTTTTCAAATTTTAAACCTACGATATTTTTTGGAATAGAATATTTTTGTTAAAGTTAAACGAAAAAATATTTTTGCGGTTTTTTAAATTTTTTTTAAATTTCAGATTAGTATTAGGTTGTCCGGAAACTCAGCGTCCTTTTTTGAAACTGATTTTCTGTGGCATTTTGTTTTTTCCATAGATTTTTTAAACATTTTGCAAAGTTGATCACTTATTCCGTAGCTAAAACTGGTGGTTACAAAATGAGGTTGCAGTTTACAATCCCCAAGACGGGGAAGGGTCAGGTGGAGGAGATAACTTCATATTCGTGTTTCTCGACCCCGATTTCATGAGAAATCCGGCTGTTTTTTTGGTTCTGAGAAAAAATTTTTTCAAACCACAGGGGGGGTATCATGGTTTTTTCAGTCAAAATTTGAAAAATTTGAATTGGCGCCTTTTTGGGATTAAGGGCTTTAGGGATTAAGGGCTGTATTGGAAGGGGAAGGGAATAAAAAGGGGCCACTGTCATGGTAGAACGTTAGAAAAGTAAATATTTATATTCTTCGACTGTCTTACCATGTTTTTCAACTGGACTGTGGCAAAAATAGACAATATATGCACTTTATGGTCAAGAGTACTTCTCGGAATCATGTCTAAGGCAAGTGAGTGCGCGCATCTCTAACTCCCAAGCCCCCTGCTCCCTCCCAATACAGCCCTTAATCCCTTTAAAATTCAAAAGGCGCCAATTCAAATTTTGACTGAAAAAACCATGATACCCCCTGTGGTTCGAAAAAATTTTTTTTTCTCAGAACCAAAAAAACAGCCGGCTTTCTCATGAAATCGGGGTCGAGAAACATGAATATGAAGTTATCTCCTCCACCTGACCCTTCCCCGTGGGGGGATTGTAAACTCAAGCCCAAAATGATAGGTCAACTTCACAAAAATTTTTATAAAATCTATAAAAAAACACAATGCCACAGAAACTTCGTTTGAAAGAAAGGGTGCGAACGTTCCGCACAGCCTAATTCTTCGGTTTTTGTGAGTGACTGATCAATGGACCATTGAAAAAAAATGCGAGGAGTTTTTCTACCACGAAATTTTTTATTTTATATTTAGAGTGTTCTCCTTATTCCGACAAAAGTTTTTTGCCTAATTTTAAAAGGTAATCCGATGTCATGCGATATCAGATTTGATGCAAAGAAAGTTGTATCGAAACGATTAGAAAAAGTTTGTTATTCTCCGCCTTTTTTCTTAGATATATTAGAATTATCACAATTAAATTACAGCTTAACAATCTAGAAGCATCCCCAACCAATCAGATGTTCCGACAAGACTAGTTCAAACGGTCATCACCCCCACACTCCACTTATCTAAATGTACATCACGCCCGATTACTAATCTGCTCACTGAAGAGTTGTCCTCAAGCAAAAAAGCCTAAGGCTATTTGACCCATCCTGTGTCTTCTTTCTCCCTATGCCCTCCTAAAATAGTCAAGTGTTTTTGTCTACCTCCTTCAAAAAGCCAAAAATTTATTTGAAATTTGCCTTTTCAAACTTTAAACGTCTATTTGCTCATCTTATTCACATACTTTGAGTGGCTTTTGGAATTTGGGCCGCGATATTCGAGCTTTTTTGATACTCACCCGCCACTTGGTGGGCTTCTTCAACCAAATTAGTTCCGCCCCAGGCTTTCTTCTTTAATTATTTTTCTTTTGCTACGCTCGAAAATAAATAAGAAAAGATTTGGGGAGTGAGCGTGGGATGTGTTTGCCTTCCTTTTTAAGCACTTGCCAGTTCTTTAATTTTTCCGGTGTTCTTGCGCTTGGAGTTTGGATTGGAAAATCTTTTGTTTCTTTTAAATTTAGTTATTTGTAGTGATGGGCAATGAAAACTCCTCTTCCACTGCAGTTTATTCCGGTAGAATAGCCCCGTTTGGACAGGAACATGGTCATGGTCTAGCAGGTTTGAATGCAGTGGCTAAGAGGGCTGGGAAAAAGGTGGCAATGGGGTCAAAGAGAAATGCTAAGCAAGCAGGCAGAAGCAGATCTACCAGCAATTTGAAATCATCGGCTGAGGCGGATAGCACTGGCTCTGCCAATAGCAACAGGTAATAGTTTTTTAGATCGGCTTAAAGAATTTGAATTACCTCGATTGAAAAAATATTGGGTTGAACCATAAGTAGTGTCGTTTTTTAAAATGGGTTTTCATGTAACATGTTATAATTATTTTTTGATTTATTATATACTACTTGGTAGCCATTTTCTTGGCCTTTTTAATGAGCCATCATTTGTTTATTAATGATAAAGTAGAGGGTATAAGTGCTCAAAAAATGAGGTTCACCAATGGGCACTTTGGGGGTACATTCATCGCTTTAACTGGTCAAAAGTTTGATTCAGAATTTGGCACTTTAACAACATCTTAGTGCTATCTTGTAGCGCACTTGAATAGCTACAAGACCTATTTTACAGAATAATTTTTGAGAACATGGGTGTTGAGATATGGCCTTTGGAAAAAAAACAATTTCTTGAAAAATGACCAAAATCTATGTTTTTCCAATTTTTTCGGATTTTGGTAATTTTTCAAGAATTTGTCTTTTTCAAAAGACCATATCTCAACACCCATGTTTTCAAAAATTATTCTGTAAAATAGGTCTTGTAGCTCTTGAAGTGCGCTACAAGATAGCACTAAGATGTTGTTAAAGTGCCAAATTCTGAATCAAACTTTTGACCAGTTAAAGCGATGAATGCACCCCCCTCCCTGAAGTGCCCATTGGTGTTTTACATTCCTTTAAGCCCTTATACCCTCTATATTTGATAAACTCTGTGTTTGGCTGCTTAGAGGCGCTAGTTCTGTAATTCTAGCAGTCATTTTGGCAACTATAAAAAACACATGAAAATCAGCACCGAGCTCCTGTTACAAATATATCCAGAAATATATTGTGAATATCCAAAAATGGAAACTTCCATCCTAAAATATACTTTTCCCCACGCAAAAAACTTTTTTGATGCAAAAAAATAAAACGTTTATTTGTTTCCTTTTGCGAATAATTTTGTCGAAAAAGCCGCAGTTTTTTTTGTTCACACTTCAAATATATTGTTTTACAAGTGTTGCTGCCCTTTCGCTGGATGGGGAACAACAACTGGAGGGGCAGCAGCACAAAGAGCAAATCCAATTAGAGAATGAATGAAGACGACACACCCATCCAATACCCAGCAAATTAGTTTAACAAGCTATCTCCCATGTATTATTACTCCTTTATTTATTCATTTACCATTTCCCAATTTTTACTCAAAACAAATAATAGAAGTGGAATTTCGCCGGTTTCGGCTCTATTTTTCAGTGACACAATAGTCAGGCCTGCCAGCTGCGCCTTTTGCAAAGGGCAGCTATTTTGAGTATTTTATGGGTTAGGTGATTGTGTACTTGTTCATAATCAACTATTTTGGCAATAATGTATTATTAGGTGGCTTAGAAAGTTCAGAGCTTTTTTTTCAATCGGATTAGTTCACAAGAACATACCTTATTTCCACCAAAAAGCCATGACAATTTTTTGGCGCTAGTGAAGAATAGGGTTCCGAAAATCATTTGTTAAACAAATAAAACAACAGAGGTGACCAAGCTGATTTTCGGAACCCTATTCTTCACTATAGCCCAATTTTTTTTCAGTTTTGAAAATTAAAAAATTTTTGGTCACTGAATATTTTTTTTCTGTTTTCTTTTACCTTTATTACAACGGTAAAAATTAAAATTTTATATTCTTTGAAAAATCCACAACCTATGGTAGTGAAAATGTAAAATTTTTTCGTGTGATTACGGTTGAATTTTTGGTCGGATTTGGCTTATCCGGTTTTTCGTCATGGTTTTCAAGTTTTTTTTTGCATCAGTTAAGCGGCCTGAAGACTTTTTTCACGCAAATTAACCAGGATTTTGATGTACCCGCTTTTCGGTTTCTTCTAATTTGTCAGAAATTGCTACGGTTCAGCTTACTGACCTTGCACCACCCTAGTTATTGACATGCATGAATTGTTTGCAAAGAAATTGAGCACGAAAAGACACACATTCAACTGTATCTATAAGACTTCTTATGAAATTGTTCTACAGCTGATATTTTATAACTTTTTGCAACTGAAACAAATTTTTTCATTTGCAGCTCAGACTTACCATCATCCTCCTTGGAAACCAGCAATAACCACAGAAAAGGGAGTGCTAATGGTCTGGTCGGCCAATTTATAAAAAACCATCATCACCAACATTTGGTGCAGGGCAGCAACTTTCGGAAACATTCGTGTTCCCACCTCCAGCAGCAATCAGTACAATCCAGCCAGTCAGTGGACAGTGGGTGCAGCAGTAGTAGCACCAGTGTCCAGCTAGAGGTTGGCTTGCTATCGCCAGACTCTACTACCATGCTACTCAACACCAACCACTGCTTTCTGAAGCCACAGCAAGGCAATGCCCTTCCACACAGGAAACACTCGTTCAGTGAAGCCAAGGGCATCAACAATAGCAGATTGGGTGCACCTGCAGCAAACCATACTTTGATGGCTGGCAAAGGAGCGGACAGAAGAAGGAGCAGGTCACTTTGCGCTCAACAACTCAAAGCCGACTGTCAGGTGAGAGGATTTTAATGATTATAGAAGGTAGGGCTCTACTGCAGAATCGGTTGCAAAAAAAGGGCTTGGTCCCCCTTGTTGTTTTTTTTTGTGAAAAACAGCTTGGTCCCCTCTGTTGTTTTCAAAAATATTTTTTTGAAAAATATTTGTTTTAAAAATATGTTTGAAAACAACAGGGGGGACCAAGCACTTTTTTGCAACCGATTCTGCAGTAGCGCCGAAGGTAGGCCAAAAAATTGAGTTTTATCATTATTTTTGCGGCTATTAGGTAGAAACAACAAAAATTTTATGAGACATGATCTATAATTTTAAAGGTTTTTTATATGAAATTTGGCACCGCCATTTTTTTATTTATTTTTTTATTTTTTCTTTGACGTTGTTTACGATCTTAACCAAAAAATCTATAAGTCACACAATATGAAAAAATTAAATACCACTAACGACCAATGATCTTTCGTATGGATTGGGATAAGAAGCATCTCATATAGGAAGACATCTAAATCTTTGGTCCAGTTAAGTACTTTAGTCGGACCTTTTTTCCACAAGCTGCGTGTAGAATAGCGAATAGAAGGCATATACCTGAAAGCAAGAAATTATACGCAAGCGCTCATAAGTTAACATATCTGTAGAAGACTTAGATTAGCTTGATTTCGATGCACAATCAACTGAAGATAGAAATTAATCGTCTCGCCATTAAGACACATTTGTGGTTTCAGGCACAGAAGCTGATCTTTGGTTAGCTTGATTCCAAAGCTGTTCGCAACCACATCATCATCTCCTTCATTTATATCTGAACAATTAAGAAACATTCAGTAAAATATTGAAGAAATTTTACAAGGTGTATCATCCACTGTTTCAACTTCACTTCCGTTTCATACTCGGGTTTTTTCCCATACTTCTCGCAAGCCGCTGCATTTTCTCTCTTTGAAATTACTGAAAATAAAAATTAACGCAAGCTATTTTGTCAAAAAAATTTACTCGGCTGCTTCGAAACTGAAATCCGTCCCAAATTGATGGCGATGGAGCGAAGAAAATCAACTTTGGGCATTTCAGAGTAACGATTGACAGTGTTTTTAATTCTCAGATCTACATCCACGTATGTCTGTCCTCTACGAGGTTCTCTGGCTCCAGCCCAATGAGCTGTGACTCTCTGTTCTGCAATTCGGAACTCACGTCGCAACCCTAAAACTAGCAATAGCACTATTTCGAGAAAAAGTAAAACTAACCTTCAATAAGTTTCCAAATCGTAGGATGGGAAGCTGCCAAAGTCCGAATGCGTTGCCCATTGAACGATTCGATGCCGTTGTTTGTTCTTGGCTCGTCATTTTTCACTAAAGATTAAAGATTCCACTTCTTGATGGGGTCGCTATGATAAACAAGACTATAAATAAACACAAAATGGAGGCTGTATTATGGAGCACGAAAAACGAGACATGGGAAAGAAAAAACAACAAGAACGAAAAAAACTAAGAGTAAAAAGATGAATAAAACGTTTTCTCTCAAAACAAAAAAATAGAGGATGAATTCACCGAGGATGAATTTACCGAGGATGAATTTACCGAGGATGAATTGGTTGAGGATGAATTCGCCGTCGCCCATTTTTTTCAACCATCTAAAATGATCTCCTTTCTTAAAATTAATAGGGTATGTCTGTTTTTATATGCTCATATGCGTGTTTGTGCTCATTCTACTCGGCTTGAGCAGTTCTCCAAGATGGCTGTGAAAATTTACCAAGTTTTTGCGAAAATTATGGACTTCTGACCAATTTAAAGCAAAATTACAAATTTTTGATGCGTCCATTTTCCTCAAAAGATGCTGATTTACCCGTGACGCTACAGAGGTGCGAAAAAATAGATTGCAGTTTCAGAATCTACACGAAAAACTGTATCTGAATGCATCGAACGGGTACACGATGATGGAATTTCGAACAAAAAACAGGTTTCACGTATTGTTCTGGCCTACAACTCAGCCAGGGAAGTTGTTTAACAATGCGCTGATGGTGTTGTTAGATAATCAACAGCATGAGCATCATTTGATACCGAAATTATACATAAAACATAAAAAAATGGAGTAAAAAATAGGGTGTGTACCAAGGCTGCACCCAGTTTAAAAAAAACCAGAAGAAAAAAAAAACTCAAAAAAACAGAAGCACGAAAACAGAACCTGACAGAAAGTCAACATTTTAGTCGAAAAATTTTTTTGAAGCGTCTGTGCGCAACCTTGGACATGTTTCTTCAGCCATAATCAGTGATGCCATAATGCCCCTTTTAAGAAGCATTTGCCCCTTTTTGCGTTTGCTGACCCGTAAACTTTGAGATGTCCCTTAAGAGGCTTTTACCCCTTTTTCGCAAAACTTGCCTATTTTTTGCCCCTTTTTTTCATTCTTCCTATTTTGCCTCCTTTTTCAAATTTTTAAGAATGGCATTTTTCAATATAATCGTAAAGTGTTTAATTCTTGCTGTTTTAAAAGCATTGGCTCGAATCCTCCCAGCCCCATAACTTTCAATTTTTATCATTTTGACTTTTCTAGGGCCGAATTTGAACAAGACGTACGATTTCCGAAAGAATAAGTTACGCAGATTAGGCCTTATGCAGCTAAGAGTCAACCTTCTTTAAATCGAGGGTTGACTGTACACTTTGCTAGTTAACTTTATAAGACGGTCACTTCGTTAACATTTTTGGTGATATCACTAATCATAAATAAGAGCGATCTTCCGCATGTCCGCATGTTGCAATTTATAGGCTCCGTTACCACCCTCCTCAGCCATTTCTCATTCTAATAATGGATGAATACAATGGAGGTGCGAGATCGAGGTCTTTAAGGTGCCGTAGCTCAGTCAGCTTTTGTCGTTTTACTGATCTTAAACTTTCTTGACCTATTTTTAAGAACAGAACTGTCGGGATAGAAGTGTTGGGACAGAACTGTCGGGATAGAAGTGTTGGGACAGAACTGTCGGGATAGAAGTGTTGGGACAGAACTGTCGACAGAACTGTTGGGACAGAACTGTCGACAGAACTGTTGGGACAGAACTGTCGGGATAGAAGTGTTGGGACACAACTGTCGGGAGAACTGTTGGGACAGAACTGTCGACAGAACTGTTGGGACAGAACTGTCGGGATAGAAGTGTTGGGACACAACTGTCGGGAGAACTGTTGGGACAGAACTGTCGACAGAACTGTTTGGACAGAACTGTCGGGATAGAAGTGTTGGGACAGAACTGTCGACAGAACTGTCAAGAACCAAGTGTCAACAGAACTGTTGGGACAGAACTATAGCAGTGTTGACAGAACTGTCGGGTCGGAGATGTGTAGAAAGTTTGGGACAGAACTGTCGAGAACTGAAGGTAGTTTTCGCTGGTTGGGACCTGAGAAGTTTCGAATTTGACAATGTCGTCACCGTCCATGAAATGTAGGCATTTGACGGACAGTGCGGGAGACACGATCTGCTCAACTTTTTAGAGTTAACCCACTGAAATGGGAAATAGAGTGTCACCGCAACCCGGGAATCCCTGTCCCCAGTGTTCGACGATCTCCGGAAAATTTTTAGAACCACCGCCCCCATGGTGACTTCAGCCCCGTGAAGTTAAAAATCAGATAGACAAATAGAACACTCAGTCATTTTAACACTCCGAAAATTCGTCAATCGCACAAAAACTCGGCGGTTAAACTTGATTTCGTCTCACGTCGTGAAAAAAAAAATTTAAAATGGAAATGTGTTTAACGCCGTTGTGGTTAATAAATTATTGATCATCCACAGAGTACAGGGTGGTTCAAGAAATTCGCACACTTTTAAACTGCCATAATTTTTGAGTGAATTGGAAATTTGTAACGCAGATCGTCTCAGTTTTGATGAAAATTTTTTTATATAATGTGAAAACACGATTTTCCCCCCTTTTGTTTTGGCCTTACCCATCCAAAGGCCACCTACAGACCAGGAGCCAAACAACAGGGGGACCAAGCGAAAATCGTGTTTTTCACATTATATACCAAAAAATTTCATCAAAACTGAGACGATCTATGTTACAGAATTTCCAATTCGCGTCAGAACAAAAAATTACGGCAGTTTAAAAGTGTGCGAATTTCTTGAAACACCCTGTAGATTATTAATTTCCGTATTTCCTCTAATAAGCCGACATGCTGGACGACATGAGGACCTGTATCCCAGCCTAGAGTAAGCATTTTGCATTTCTTTTTTCACGTTTTCTTAGTTCCCATGAGCTCTACCGATTCCACTTTTCAGATTTTGGATTTTTTTGATTTTCACCCAAAAATCTCGAGATCGACCAAAAAATTTTCTGATTTTTGGAGGTTTAAAAAATAAGCCGACTTATCGACTTATTAGAGGATATACGGTATCATTAACTCTTAGGTTGCGTGATAGTAAGTGCAAAATGGAAATGCGTTGAAAAAGCCATGCCGCGAAGCGGCGCGTCAGAAAATTTTTGTTGGAATCCCCCGTAAATCCCCCGTGCCTTTCATCAAACCCCCGGGGTAAATGATCAAAAATAGCAGAGCAGACACGGGGGCCATAGCCGAGTTGACCCCTCAACTTTTTAGGTGTCGACTTTTTTCAAAAGTTTTGAAATATCAACTTTTGAGCTCTGCAAGACGGCATTAACAGGAATTAAAAATCTTGTCTCTACAAAATTTCAGCAAACGTTGACCCCTAAGTTGACGCCTGTTGACCCGTCAACTTTTTTCACCCACCGATTTTTATACGTCAAATATTTTTAAATCACTCGGAAACACTTGTACGAATTTTTTTTGTATAGTTGCTCTAGAGTCATAAATATCAAAATAAAAAATTTTAAAAAATATATTGACATCTTTTGTATATAATAATTAGTTGACCCCGACTATGAACAGGGCCAGTCGAACCTGAGACCAACAATCACCACATTACGCTTCTATACCACTGAGCCACTTGCCGTAAATGCTCTAATAAACGGGCCCTTCCAACAGTTAACATGAGCAAGTATTGTCCTTTAAATAAAAAAAACATTTGATTTCGCTTCATTCAGATCGGCTGGCATGACTGCCACACCCGGAACAACCACTAAAATGACCTCTGGAGAATTCAAGGTTGTTGGAAAATAGTCAAATGTCATGAGTCAGTCAAATGCCGGACAAACGCTATTGGCCAGCTCCATCTCCGACCGACTCCATCAAAAATTTTTTTCGCGACAAAATGGAAATAATATAAGATTCAAAATGGATTCTTTGTCATAAATGATATCTGGAAGCACTTCTTTTCCGTCCTACTTGCGGGTGGAACGAATAATACTGTCACACATAAGAGACTTAGACTTCTCATTCAAAAGATCGTAGTCTCCGTTATCTTCCAACTTCTTGATTTCTTCAGGCAGTTGGTATTGACCAGCACAGCATTCCTAAAACATAAAATCGTGGAGTAATTTATTAGAATTATTGCAAAATCACACCTGCAAAAGCCCGAGACGGTACTGCTGGGCCAACAACAATTTCTGAAAGTTCTCCACACTGGACTCCAACAGCAAAAACTGCTCGCAGCGCCTGAGCACATCCACCATCACGAATCGGTCAGCCAACTTAAGCAAGCACTCCACGTTAGAGACTATAAAAAATTGATCTTCCATTCTTTCTAAATACTTAGTAAACATACCAGAAATAAATTCACCGACAGGGTAGACAACGCTGAGGAGTTCAACAAACTCGTTAAAGCCGACATCCTTCAGCTCTATTTCAGCTTGCTCCTTCTCCTTGAATCCAGACTCAAACATTGCTTTGAAATAGGCGGAATGCATCGAGAGAAACTGAAAAGCCACGCAACCGTCAGAGCGGAAATATATCAGCAAAAACACACCATTCTGTTTACGCGGACCTTTTTCCCTTCCACCAAAATCGAGCAATCAGAAGCGAAGGAGGAACTTTCCGAAAAGAGATGAGAATTTTTGGCAGACCTCAAAGTTTAAGTCTTAAGCTCCTTGGAAAAGTTGGCTGAATTGCCTACTAAAAACTCACAATTTTTCAGCTTCTTCCTTAACATAGAGATCCAGCTCGACCATCATTTTGCCCTTGGCATTGTAGAACTTTTGAACTTCCAGAAAGTCGGCAACCGTTAGATTTGGGACCACGCAAACATTAGCAACAGTCAGCTCGCTCATAATTCCGTGCTGAAATTTGTACATTTCCAGGTAAAGAGAATCCTATTCGGCGAATCAAGGAAAGTTTACAAGTGAAACGTAGTTATTGTTTGTCCCAACAAATCGAAAATCAAAAGTAACGTTGCTTGGCAAAGTTTTCAGGATGCAAGCTCGGTGAATGGTGACATGCAGATTGCGGTTCTAAAATGAGACATGAAACGAAAATCAAATATTTCAGTCCTTTAATTGGCAGCTTTTAGTAAAGATAAACACTTGTAGCTTACGGCATCATATTTGACAGAAAAATGCCTAAAATATACATTACTTTAAGGTGTAGTCCAGGTAAGCAATCACTGACCATTCGTCTCCGAGAAACTTTATTTTCGGCGATTTCACCTCACTATTTTTGGGAAACCACATCTTCATCGTTTGCTTGGTCGCGGCACTTTCTGAAAAGTTACAAACAGAAAAAATTATCCAAGAAAAAGTGTTTGGCAAAAAACTACATACTTGCAACTGGAGCATCCGCTTGCATAATACCTTTTTTATAGACGGCCGTAGCTTGAATTTTCTAACTCGCTGAGTTTTCTAAAGACAAAAAAAGTTTAGTAGGTGGCTCTAGCAATATAATGACGCGGAAAATGTCGCAGTCACACTCGGAGTTGCAGATCCTCAGGGGAATTTGCTCATCTTACAGGACCAAGAACGCATTTGTGCGCGAGTATTTTTTTAAATTCTACAAAAAATTCGTCGCGCTATCAGCAATAGCGAGTGCTTACTTATTGTCATTTGTCATAGTCAAAACACAAATGCGGCTTTCTAATAATGCTTTGTTAAGCTTCTGAGGTGATTTTGGGTAGATACGCGGTGTTTGGGAATGTTTTAAAAAATGTGCTTTGGATAGGAGGCGGTGGTTCATATCCAAATAGGATCAAAACTCTAATAAAAAATTTGCTGGCGAAAATTTATTAATTGAAACTTGACAACTGAGACTTTGGGAATAAAATGTTGCGAGAGTCCGTTGCGGATTTCCTATTTTTTTATAATTTTTTTTCAAACCTTTAGCGAATCCCGGCTGTACACAGCTTACAAAACGAAAGGCGCCAAAAATAATATGCAGCAAGAAAACAGCCCAAAACAACTAAAAACCATTTTCAAAGTTATTTTGACCAGAAAATTTTTTTTCGCCGCTCTAGCCCCAATTTTTTTATTGCATATTCCTCGAGCCTTCACCCGGTTTCCTATCAGATGACATCAACTTCGAAAATTAAAGATCGCAAAAAGTGACCTGAAAAGTGAGTGTTTCAAACCATCAGTGACAACGCTATTTATGTAGTAGTTGTAGAGAAAATGTAGTCAAGATTCTGGGCTTTCATTTGAGCTATCATACAGAGAAAACAAACTCAAGTCACGATTAAAATCCGAAAAACATTCAACAATGCCCGATTCCTTGCCATCCTACCCAAATTTAACAATTAGCAACAGCTTGGAAGGAAATTTAATCACTAAATTATTTTTTCATGAACTGAACACTCAAAAAAAAAGTCTGAAAAAATTAAAAATCAACAAAAACGCCAAAAATTTGATAGGAAAATTTTCCTCAGCCGGCTGAGTTGGGAAAATTTGGCTAAAGTCCATTATACCGATGCTCCGGAAATCGGGGTTTAACCATTCTTAAGGCAGTTTTAGCCCCTGAAAACGATAGAAAACGTGTTTTTAGGGCGCGGTCGACACTTTTTAGAAAAAAATTTTAAAATTTTTTTTTTACCAAAAATTGATTTTTTTTGCCTTGGTCCCCCCTGTGATGCAAAAAATCGAAAAAATTTTTTTCGTCCAAAAATCATTGTTAGGTGTCTCCTAGACCCAATTTCACACGCTGAGCACGAATATGGTGTTAGTTTTGACATATATACAGGAGCTGGGTCAGCCCGACTCCCGGACATGCCAACTCCGGGGCTTCCTTTTTAAAGAGGGTTGGCCGCGAAGCGGCCAACTATGACTGACGTATGACAGCAGATTCATGATCAGCGTGTGAAATGGGGTCTGGGAATTTTTTTTGGTCAGAAATTGACCACCCGTCCCCCGCCCTTCCTTACTTTTTTGTTTAATTGATTTTTTATCTACTGTTTATTTAGATTTCTAAGAAAAAATTATGAATAATTGATATAATTTTAGTCCAACTCTGCATAAATATCTTCCATGGGTGCAAGGACTCCTTGCCAAGGAGCTACATACGCTAATTTTTTTCAAAATATGTTTTATGACTAACACTGTACATTCGATCCCCGATATAACGTCACTCCGAAAAAGTTCAAGGTTATGAAGTCTTTTTTAAAATATGATGCGTCAGTCTAGTTCCGAAAACTGCAAGGATTCCGATTTTACCGGTCGTTTCTGAAAATAGCAATATTTTTGCCGAAGAGACCCGCTCCTCTCGACATAACGTCACCTATTTTTTAAAATAGGTGACGTTAATCGAAAGGCGTGCGTTTTTTTGGCAAAACTATAGCTACCTACAGAAACGACTGGTAAAATCAGATTCCTTGCAATTCCTTGCAATTCCTTGCAACATAAAAAAGCTGTGTGAGCCCTATCCCGGATATGTCAACTCCCGGGCTTTCTTTTTTTAAGCAGCGTGTAGCCGTTAGGCTTAGGCTTAGCCATTAGGCTTAGGATATAAAAAAGCTGTGTGAGCCCTATCCCGGACATGTCAACTCCCGGGCTTTCTTTTTCAAGCAGCGTACAGCCTGGAGATGAGTGCGAGAGAATGTCAAATGTCGCGACGCAAGTCCAAGCCGTAAGTGTCGGCCGCAAGTGTCGGCCGCAAAAGTCGGCCGCAAGTGTCGCGCCGCAATTGTCCACGCCGCAAATGTCAGGGAGCGAAAAAAATTTTTTCGATTTTTTGCATCACAGGGGGGACCAAGGCAAAAAAAATCAATTTTTGGTAAAAAAAAAATTTTAAAATTTTTTTCTAAAAAGTGTCGACCGCGCCCTAAAAACACGTTTTCTATCGTTTTCAGGGGCTAAAACTGCCTTAAGAATGGTTAAACCCCGATTTCCGGAGCATCGGTATAATGGACTCCGGCCGAAAATTTTCCTCAGCCATCAGCCGAGCCCAAAATTTTAACTCAGCAGGCTGAGGCTGCCGGCTGGCTTAAAACTCAGCCGGCTGAAGATACTGCCGTGCATACTATATCCATTGGAGCCGAGCTATAACCCTCCAAGCCCCGTGTGGCTTGGAGTTGGGATGCTCACACTCACATACCTTAGACACAAATCACTTGAAAGCGACTCTGGATGCATGAAAAAGCATGCATACCAGAGTTTCTATATGCGATAGGCCAAAGTATTCAGAACTATGTTCAACATTTTCATTTTTGCTAGTGGGCCCCTCTAAAATAAGCGGCCTCTATCTTGTCCCTTCCCATCCCAATAAAGCTCATAATACCCTTTAAATTGCTTTTTAGTCTTTTTATGGCAAAATTACTACATAAAAATAGTTTTTATACATTCCTAAACAAACTTGATTTGGGGGGTGTGACACTAGGTTGATTTCCTACGTCAATATCAATCAAAATGATATCGTCACATATTCATCTTCGACATATCTTGTGTTGAATATATAATGCGTTAGTGTACCTTTTCCAAAAAAAAATTAAATTGGCGCGTTATAACTTGGCGTGTTACGTTATGTTATACCTACACCAGGTTTTAGAATAGGAGTAGGTAAAATCGCAGTTATGGTCTTAATAAACCGTTTCCACTATAGGATTTTGGGTCAAAAGTAGTGGTTTGTTTTGTGATGGGGACACTCCTTTATTTATTAATTAATTAATATTTTTATCAATTTGAAATGGGCTATATCGACTTAAATGAACCGAGAAAACACCCAAAAGAGTAGATCATGACCATTGAGGGTGGATCCCGGACGATTGAGGGTGGACCTGGGCCATAGATGGAGGATCTGAACTAGAAAGGGTAGATCCAAACCATAAAGGGTGTATCTGTTCCATTGAGGGAGAAGCAGGACATTTGAAAGCATATCTGAGCAGCTAAGCGTGGACTTGTGTCACTACAGGTAGATGAGGACCATCGAAATAACAAAAAAATATTTTTACTCCTTTCATAGTCATCATGTTTGACGTAAGAATAGTCAGAGACACGAAAAATTATGAAAATTAAAAATATTCCTATCAAGACAAAATTAGAGGATGAATTCACCGAGGATGAATTTACCTAGAGCCGCAAAAAACGTGAGTTCCAAAATAACGGGTGGTCCAAAAGTTCTGTTACAAACTTTGAGACCAATTATTTATTGTGTTATCTTATCGTTTTGATAAGATTTTGATACCATCTTGTAGCCCTGACTCTCCTCTACAAAATAAGGTATTATACGTCTACAACATCATAACAATGTCTGATCTTCGAGCTGGAATTGTGAGACTACACCAAGAAGGAAATTCGCAAGCTGAAATTTCACGCCTACTCAACGTAAACAAAATGACTGTCTCTGTCTGTTTTCCCATGGGCCGAGGAGAAAATGAAAGAAGAGTGGACTTTCCAACAAGACGGAGCTCCTTCACATCGGGCTGTGGAAACCCAGAACTGGATCGAGGAACACTTCCCCGACTTCATCAAGGTTGACTCCCATTGGGGCGACAATGCAGCTATCAAAGGTGATTGGCCGCCCAACTCTCCGGATCTCAATGTCATGGATTACTTTGTGTGGCCGTACCTCCAGTCAAAAGCCTGCTCTAAGCCACACAAGTCGATCGAAGCTTTGAAGGCCTCTCTGGTGAAAGAATGGGACGAGATTCCACAAGAAATGATTCAAAAAGCCATTGACAACTTTCCAAAACGTCTCAAGAAATGTATTGAAGCAAATGGTGGCCATTTTGATGAATAAAGTGTATGTGTGATACCTCATTTTGTAGAGGAGAGTCAGGGCTACAAGATGGTATAACGTGTGAAAAATATTGCTTTAAAAAAAAGTTTAAAATAATTGGCCTCAAAGTTTGTAACAGAACTTTTGGACCACCCGTTAATACCGAAATCCTACCGCTCAATCCTTCTTATCTACCACTTTAATCCTACCGCTTAAAGTACTCTTTCCATCCTTGTCAAACCTGTGCTAGCTAACCACTTTTCTGATATAAATTCGGTGTGTAATGTTTTTATTCGATTCCCCATGAAATTCTGACTCTAAAAAGTTACTAAACACGTTGAGAAATTAAAAAAATATGTAGCGGTGAAGGCGATATGAAAGTAAGTACGCATCATTTTGGCTGATTTCATTTTGATGGTCGTTTGCTTTAAATACAAAATTATAGCATTTTCTGACTGTAAAGCAGTGCTGGAAATGGTTGCAATCGATTGCTCGACCTAGAAGTCAGTGAACTCAACAAAAAATAAATAAGGTGTGGTGCAGGATTAGAACAGTCGACTTAGGGCGATGTGTTTGTAAAGTTCCCCCCTTTAAATTTTTATGTGATTTCAAATTCCAAAAAATCAGCTTGAAAGAGAAAGGCAGTTTTTCATGATTTATCGTCTTTGTCTGCAAGTATTAGCCCATTCCGATAATAAAAATCTTAACCAACAAGTTGTGAACTGCAAGCTCCCAACTACAAATATTTCTGCAAAAAAACTAATAAATTTGTTTCAATTTGAAAGTCACTTCCTGCTTGCAAACCCTATTCTTAGAATATAGTGCAATGAGGTGGTGTTTTTGTTCATTGCCTCCAATTTCTTGTTTCTCCCACCTGGCTGAGGATCAAAAAAACAAAGAAAGTGATACTTTCCCACAGATTAAAGCAAAGCTCCAGCACAAAACAACCAAAATAACAAATTTCAACAACAAATCCACGCAAACAAAACATAAACGCGGCTTTTTGTCAAAGCATAGAAATGGCGGCACTTGCCCTTTACTCAAATAAACTCTTTAGTGGCTCAAAAAAGAACATTTTCGCTTCACTCGAGACTGACTTGATGTAATCTAATAAAAGTCACAAGTATTTTGAGTATTCAACTTTGCTCTGCCTGTAATATTTTGTGATTTGTAGAGTGTAGCTGCCGCCGCTGCAGCTAACTCCAATAACCAACAACATTCAGTGGCAGTCATGAACCCGAAAAAGAATAGCACTGCGTCAGCAGCATCAGCCAACCTGTTGATGCCTTCATTGGCCAGACTCAGAATACAGCAGTGCTTCAAAAATGCTAAGTGAGTGTTAATCTGGAGATGTTTAGATCAAAATCTAAAAGTTTCTATACACACATCCGCGTTTTTTTAAATGGATGGAAAAGGTTAATCTGATGGGTGGTTTTAGTTTTTGTTCATTTACTTTAAAACTAACCTTTTTTCGGTGGTATCCAAGTGCAACAAAATTATACTCAACAATGGGGAGATTCACCTATGGGGGAAACTCACACAAAGTCTATTCAACAAATGGGAGATTCACACAACGCCTGTTCAAGAAATGGGAGATTCTGGATTCCTTTGTTCCTCATTTTTGTGAAATTATGATGCCGTCATTAAAAAAAATGGATTATTCCAAAGTAGACACAAGTTAGGCCTTATATTTTAGGCCTATTTGTCGTAGGTGGTGAGTAGTAATCCTAGCGAAAAAAATTAAAATTTTCTTTTCAAAATAGAAAAATCCGTGTTTTCGTAAATGGTCGGGCATTTAAAGGACCATGCCTACAGTGGTCTGGTGGTCCTGGGACAAGTATGAACCAAATTATTTTCAAATGTGGTCTATATTTTTAATTTGATCCAATTCTTTAATTTTTTGTTTTATATTTTAAGTGATCATGCACAAAAAAATACTTCATTACAATCTAGAATTGCAGAGCTAAATGATGGTGTTATCACTTTGTGAAAACGGACAGAAAATTAAAGGGAACAAGAAAAAAGAAAAATTCAGACAAAAACGCGAATTTAGGACAAAAAAAGTATAACCCGAAAATTTGCCGGTACAGTCAAACAAACCACCTGAGGACCGCAAAAAATGTTCGTTACATCAAGGGTTCCGTTAACTGGGGGGTAAACTTTTAGTCATTTTACGTAATCGCTGGTTAACTGGGCATCAAAAAAACCATCCCTGATATGCATAAATTCGTTAAAGTGATGGTATAGTGTTTAAAGCATGGGGGGGGGGATTTCGCATTGTGAGCGAAGCCTTTAAGGAAAGTATATCTAATGGATGCCACTCAAAGGTCACTGTTCGAACATCCTTTTCGTGAATGCATTTTGTGTGAATCTCCCATTTGCTGAACTGATTTTGTGTGAGTTTCCCCCATTGATGAATCTCCTTTTTTGCACTTGGATGCCACAGTTTTTTCGCAGATAAATAAGAGCTAAAACAGAGTGGGCAAAACAGATTCGACTGGCAACTATTCTCCAAAATGATTCTGCTCACAATCCGTTCTCATACAATTTCTACTAGTTTTTGACAATTTTCACACCTAAACTTTAATGACCCATGAATTTAAATGGTCTGTGTCTAAGATCTAAACCTGTTCTCTTATTTAGGCCAATTGTGGGCCAACACATCCTAAAACGGGCATGTTCTTTGAGGAGTGAAATCAAAGTATTCCTGTCTTATTTGACGGATGAGAAAGTGGAGGAGTTAGCAACTGACATCTACGTGTTTGTAACCGAATGTGTGGCTAGTTTAGAAGAACCTGAAAGGGTGAGTTGCATATTCTTGGCCTGTGAATTTTACAAGGGACCCTCCCGGGGTAGGATTTTGAGCACCATATTACGTGAATTTTTTTTGTAGAGCATGTAGGACTTTTAAGTGAAACTTGGCCAGTGAGGATAGTACCGCAAAAAGTGGTACAGCACTCAAACCAAAGTTATGAAATACCCATGGTACGGGATCATGGTCTTTGTTGAGAGTTTTTATTGGATTTTTTTTGTTCGCGACATTTTAATTTTCAAGTTGCGTGCATTTAGTACTCAAAATGACTGCTAGAATCTAGCGAACAACATTTTGGTACAGTCGCCTCTCGATATAAGGGACACCCGATATATATCGGACCATTTTTTTAACTTTGGTTGGATTTGCTTTAAAATAGGAAAAACTGACCCTACTTGGATATACCCCCCGCCCCCAAATCAACTTTTTTAAAAGTGTTTCCAAACACCCTATATCGACTTAAAATCGCCTCAGAAGATCGAAAAAAAAATTATTTTCGAGTTCTGGTCAAAAAAATGAGTTTTGGGCATTTTGAAATTTCGAGTTTTGCCTGTTTTACCATGTTTTTCAGCATGGGACATGGCAAAAAGAGACTCTTAATGCATTTTTGATCAAGAGTCTTGCTCGGAATTATAACTAAGGTAAGCGAGGGGGATGGTGGTGTGTTGATGTGTATATCCAAGTAGCGCCGAAAAACTGACTCTCTTTATAACGGACACTAACTTTTTTTAAGAAATCGTATTTTTATATCTAAATTAGCGCCGTTTTTTTATCCAAAATTACTTCTTTCAGTTGTGCAGTTGTGTTATTTTTCCAAAAAGCTTTTTTTAAATAAATGTGGAAAATTACGTGTGATAGAACCGTCTCCTCAGCAAACTCCTCATACCATTTGAAAAAGCAACTAAAACCGTACCAAAAAAATTCTTTAAAGTAAAACTAAACAAAGTTTTCTGAGCATTAAAAGAGGCTCTACCCTGTTTCCACCAAAAATCCTTATAGCCAATTCGTTACATCTTTGATTAATCAGTTTACTACATACAGTTTTTTAAAGTAATTTCGTCGGTATTATCATTTACAAGTTAATACTCAAATTGATGCCACAGAGAAGGGCTACATTTTGAGTATAAAGTTGTCTAAAAAATAATCCAGGATTCCGGAAAGTTTTGAAAATTTTGGGCTTTTTAGTAAATTTTGCAGAATTCAAAGTCGAATCAGGAACATCAATATCGAAAAATTTTTGGGAGGAACCTCAGCATCTACATCGCGTCGTGACGGAAGCTGAATTTAATCAGAAAGATCAAACGTAAAACTATACAAATTACCTTTGCTTGCCCACAGTTGTGTTTAATCAAACGTCGCAAGAATGAATTGAGAAAGGCAGATTGGAGTCCACAATGAAGTCTGTCAGATCGCTTGTCAATTCCTGGCTTTGCTTCTTGGAGTAGTTTGGGTCGAAGAGGTTGGCTACTGATTCTGTCCTTCCTTTTTTGGCTCGCTTGATCCTGCTTCATTCTTTTCCATCTTTTGCTTGTGCCTCCAAATGTGAAGTAAGTGATGATGTTGCGCCGCTTTTGCTAAATTTGAGCTCGCCCCCACATTCGCACACTGCTCTATCGCCAACTTTTTTGAAATGCTTCCACACAATGCTAGGAGCCATGATATCTAAAAACAATTTGGAATAAAAAGTCGAATAAATAATTTCGATTAATCGAGTCGCTAATAATGCACAGCCCCTTAAAATTCAAAAACATAATTACTTATGAATTTTTGCGCGAAAAAGAAAAAAATTTGAAAATTGACTGAAATTTTGATGCTTGTAATCCATGTAACCTTAAGTTTGTTACTGATTTTATTTTTACTTATATCGCATTAGCTTATTTGCAAACGGTTCCTCACATCAAGAGCATTAAAACAAGCCATCACTCGCTCTGAAAACACGCAAATTTTAAAGATGTCAATGGTGTTTTTGGAATATATGCCAAAAAAGTTCATCTCGTTTTGCAACTGTAACTGGCCTGATATATCAAGCTACTTTTCAAACCTCAAAAAAGGAGGCTGAGGCCTTATAGAGGAGTAAATTTGCTGTATTTTGGTACATAAGAGGTATGCAAAAAATGCAAATTTAGGGTGTTTTATCCAAAAGTTAGACAGAAAACGCGAAAAACCCTAATTTTACTCGGAAAAATGCCAGTTGTATGCTTTAAACGGTCTCTAGTTTCTAAAATAACAACTTTACAAAAATCGGCTCAACTATTCTTGTAGCTGAATGTCTGGCCTATCTTTTGGTATATAGGTCATATGAAAAAGTATGTGGTTTTGCACTTTTTTCCTGTCGTGCATTTGAGACCAAACTTTCTTGTTTTCAGGCAACCCCAATGGTCCAAACAAGACATGCTACTGCGGCGCAGAAAGAGCCACTGACAAAGCTAGCTAGCAATCAGAGAACCTCAAATACAAGAATAGCTTTAACGAAAGCAAATAGCGCCAGGAAAATCGCAAAAGAAACAGCTTGTGAAAGAGAAAAGGGAGCGACTATAGTCCGACTTGGTAATTCCACATGATGTCAAATTTGTGAGAATATTATTTCCTATTTAAGCAAAGCTGGCCCAAGAGAAGGAATCACAATCAAAGCAAGCCCAACATGAAGCCGAATCCAAAAAAGCGCTGTCAGAAAAAACGAAAGGATGGATGAAAACAGAGAAAAATAATGAGCGCTAACAAAAGAGAACTGAGAGTTTTGTAAATAAAAGTTAGTTTTGTGTAGGAGACCATTTAGATTCCAGTTAATTACGTTCAGGAAAACGTCCGCAACTAAGAAAAACGTGCAGTGTGCAGGTGGACATGACAAGTGAGCCAATGTTCAGGCTAGAACAAGAAAAGGCTAAAAGTCTTTCTAGTCTTTGTCGGTGACAAAGGTGGTAGCTCAACCAAATGTGCTAATGGAGTTGGAAACGTCACATATGCCAACAGTCCAGATTCTCTTTTGCTTGTCTCAATATTCGATGACAATGACAACTACGAAAACCTTGCAAATCTTCAACCCCTGTTTGAGCAAATAAAATTCTGTCATATCAAAGTTGGAGAACAGGAGTTACAGGTCAAATGGTATGTTTTAATGCAAAATTTTGGTGTATAACACACCTATTTAGGTTTTTGACTGGTGACTTGAAATTTATTGACACAGTATATGGTCACATCGGCTCCTCAGCTACTCATCCATGCCCAATCTGTGAATCTCCAAAACAGCCTTCAAGGAAAACAACAAACATTCCAAAAGAACACTTTTCTCGCTTGAGCAAGGGCATCTGAGGTTTTTTTATTTGCCATTCATTAAAGCATCCAATATATCGATTTGTTGACCAGGTTTCGCTACAACACGCAAGATGGGCAAACGCTAGCGCAAAAGCAACAGACTAATCTTCATCGTGAATGCCACTCAGTTACAAAGTCGCAGCTTCTCCAAATCCCGATATCAATCATTATTCCTCCTTCTCTGCATCTAATCCAAGGTCTTTGCCAAGCCATTATTGAAGCGATTGAAGCAGCAGAGCCATCAATGGTCTCTCAGTTGGAGGCTGTGTTCGTGGAACTGCAGGTGGACAGACGGGTATGGCACCAGCGTTTCACAGGTTTGTAAACTATAGTATTGTTGTTTCCACTTACCGTATTCTCTCTATTAGTTGCACATGTGGGATTATTTTTCAATCGACCTCAAGGGTGTGGGATTATTAGAGAGTGTGGGTTTATTAGAGAGTGTGGGATTATTTCTCAATCATCTCTTGCTCCTAGAAATCATGAAACAAACAAATCAGACCAAATATTATTTATCCTCTTCAAAACAACACATCACAACTAAAACAAATCCCCATTCTCAATAACTTCATCCTCTGCGCTCAGGTATCCGTTAGCGAAGTCTTCTTCCATATCTTCTTCTTCTGACTGCTCTGGCGCATTTTCTTTGGCCCGCTCTTCTTTCAGCATCTCCAAGCCTTCTGGGATAGGGCCGTGCGCCTTGAAGCAGTGGATGAAATCATCTTCGCTTCCATCGCTAGCATTAGTGAGACCACATACTAAAAATTATGAGCTTGTAAAGCTAAAATGGATTTACCCTTGAACGAATTGATGATCATATTCTTTGATAGAGTTTCCCAAGCGCGCACAATCCAGTCCAAGTACACTTCCATAGAAGGAGCCGTCGGATTGCCGCCAGTCGTGAAGGTCATTCGATCGCCGTTGCTGATCCAAGTCTCATAGTAGCTTCTGATGTGGGCCTTGAATGAAGCATTCCAGCAGACATCCGGAACCTAATGAAGTAGTATTAAATGAATCTAAGAGCGTGTAACAAACTTCACCTGAATAAACTTCGTACAACCACCGGGGATGACAGCTGTGTGGATATCGAGATCACGCAGAACTTTTTTCGTCGCTTCGCTGGTGTGACATCTGAAAGCATCCCAAACGAGCAGTCTTTTTTCGAACATCGGCTGGCCCATTACGCGATTGAGGAATTCGGCAGTACGAGAATCGTCCATCCAGATCTTGCCCGCCCACACAAGGAACAACTGCTGACCGAAATTTTTGACGATGTTTTTGTCGGGACGCACTCGTGGAAGCAGCACCATTGGTTTTAACTTCTTGCCATCGCTTCTCGCTGTCAGCATCACAGTGATCCTAGCCTTGTGGTGCCCTGTTGTAAGGATTGGAACCTAAAAATAGTTTCAATAACGGCCAACAATTGTAAAGCCTACCTCTTTAACTCCACGCTCTTCAACAGTCTTCCCACCGCTCGCATCAAGCCAAACCGCAGTCTCATCGCAGGCATAGATGTGATCATATTCGTGTTCCTCCCTTATCTTGGCCACGTACTTGATGAACTGGACAATTTTTGAAGAGTATTCGAGAGGCGGTTTCTGACAGACGGTAGTCCCTCGGCGTGAAGCAAAGTTGTGGATCTTCATGAACTTCTGTAGCCATCCTTCACTAGCCTTAATTGATCAAAAAAATTTTAATCATTCAAATAAATAAATAATGCTTCAACTTTACCCTGAACTCCTGGTCGAAATGCTCGAACTCCTTCTTCGCCTGGCGCTGGATCATCCGTCGGGGAAACCTTCTTCTTGGCGCACCTATTCCTCCGGACCCACTTTGCCAGCTCCTTGCCAAGATGCTCGTGCTTCACAGATCTTCCTCCGCCTGATAGACGCTTAGCGTGTTTGGAAGTTGACCTAAAAGGAAGAGGATAATGCATATACTTAAGAGTTTTTAGAGCCTAACGCTTGCTTGCGGATCTCCTCTTCCTTATCCATCCAGTTGTAGACGAGCCTGCGATTGATTCCATAGTGCTTACTGGCTAAGTTCTTTGATCCCGTGAGAGCCGATTGGATCACCTTGAGCTCGAACTCCGCGCTGTAGCTCTTGTGCTTCCGAGATCGACTGTCACTCTCTTCTTCTGAACTTTCTTCATGGACGCTTGACATCTGGAAGAGAGCTGAATGTTTTGGATAAAAATAGCGAGGCAACTGTTTTTAATGTTATTACAATTGGCGCAGTCGACCGAATTCTAACCTGCATGGGCAAAGCCTAATAGATTGACAGAACACCAAGAATTCAGATTTTGAACTCGATTTTTTCTACTGTGGGATTTTTAAAGACTGTGGGATTATTAGAGACTGTGGGTTTATTAGAGAGTGTGGGATTATTTTTCAATCAACCTCAAGGGTGTGGGATTATTAGAGAGTGTGGGTTTATCAGAGAGTGTGGAACTAATAGAGAGAATACGGTAATTGCTTACATTCACAGGAAACCATGTGAGAAAACTGCTAAGTGGAGAAGGACCTCAGAAGATAATGACCGTCATCCGCAAAAATGCTCTGCATAAGGAGTTTTTTTACGCTTCTAACACTGCTAGGCAAAATGCAAAGTTTGGCGAAAAATGAATTTTTATCGGCCGAAGAAATTGAAAACTTTCACCAGTGGTCTGCAACATACTTCCACACTATAAGAGTACGTTTTTCGCTGCGCAATAAATTTAAAAAAAAAAAAACAATGTTCAGAACGCTTTTTCAAACTGGGCGATTACACCCAAGTGTCACATCTTATGTCAGCACGTCATCGAATTCATGAAATTACACCGTTTTTGGGGCCTACTTTCTGAACAGTCAATTGAAGCACTGCATTGCAAGGTCAACGGGGACGAGAGAAGGCTGTGTGGAATTCGTGAAAGAAAGAAAACGTTGAAGAAAATTATGGAGGTTTCATTTGTCAGGAACATCTTATTTGATAGGAAGAAAGATTTGATGTGATGTATAGTTGTATGGTTTTTATGGGCGCCCTAAACCACTCCAAGAAAAAAGAATTTAATTTTTACTATGAATTGAGATCAGAAAACTACTACTCTTTGAAAAGGTATTAAAAAATATCGAAAAAATTTTCAAAAAGGAAAAAAGGAATTTGAAAATGCCCAAACTTTGTGATCTCAAGCAAAAATGGCTTTTTGTTTATTTGAAAGTGATGAGGTTTTCAAATTTTAAGGGGCTGTGAATGTGGCTCCAAAACGACATTTGAAATATTCATTCAAGGTAGATTTTGTCACTGTCGGAGAGGACTAAAATTAGAGATAATAGAGTGGTCGCATTCCGATTTTCGACTGATTTACACCAATTTGTCTGATTTGGAGATTTTTTTCAAAATTTCAAAAAATCATTTATTTTTTATCTGAAATCGTAGATACCCAAATTTAATTTTGAGATTTTAGGTGTCGGCTCTATCGAAAGCCTTCGGCCAAATGCATGCTGCACTTTGCCAAATGGGTTTCCGACCAGAGTTCTTCTCAACCATAGCAGATGCGACTATAGCAGAGTGTGTTAGACTGGATGGAGGGGCCCACAAAAGATGTGAGACCCTTTTGGCTTGGAGCCAATTGATGCAGTTCATGTTCTCCAATGTCAGGGACGGCTACTATGCCGAGATCAGACAACAGAGGAGAAGTTCCTTGCCTCAACACCGTCTACTGCTTTCCCAACAGCAGAGTATAGATGTGCGCAACAATTGCTGCAGCTTTGATATGGACATCTGACGAACACATACTTGTTGGCCTGATGGCTGTTGTTTTTATTCACGTGTTGGCTATTACTTGCATTTATTTGGAATATTTTTTTAGCTCTTTTTAAAGCGTAAAAATTTTTTGACAATAAAATTTGAAGTTTATAAAAAACAGGTTTTTGTATCTGAAAACATATAAAATATTTTAGCCAAATTGACGACCACTTGGTTTGGTAGCGTAGACCATCCGGCACAACTGAGGCTAGTACTAATACAAACGCGCAATTCGACGCGCAATTGAATGCTTTTTTGTGACATTTGCAACGTGAGTGTTAAAAAACTTAAATTTGTAATCTTTTTTAAAATCGTCGAGATATTCCTGTACAGTTAACTACAAATAATTTGTCCGCATTTTCTATTTATTATACAACCACGACAGCAGTTGCAATTATAATAAGATACACGGAAATGTAGAAATTAATAGATTTTTACATAGTTATGTTGCAAAGCTAGAATTATTCCTGACTCACTCTTGAATGACAAGAAACATTTAAAGTTGCTAGAAATATAAAATTGTCCGAAAAGTTTATGTGGACTTGAAATTGTGATTTTTAGTTAGTTAAAAACAAATTTTCTAAAATATTTTTTGTAAAAATTCTTGAATTTTCTTTTTAAATCCAAGCTGAACTCTCGGACAACCTAATATAAAAGCAAATAAATTCAGACTGATCTCGCCATATTACATAGGAGTATATTTGTCTGTTAAATCTAAATTAATAAAAAAATTATAAAGAATTAAACAACCGAAACAGAGAACTTGATGGAAACCGAGTAGCATAGAGGAGAATAACTGGGAGGTTGCAACCGGTGTAGAACAATAGCAATAAAACCCATAGGAGAAGTAGGAGCTGAGAAGAAGAACAGAATAAGAAAAAAACATAGGACAAACAGTGGTCAATAGAATATCTTTTTACAGTGGTGCTCTGTGAATAATAGGTTCTTAGGAATTTGGACCCTAGTATAGAATACCCCCGAACTTATGCCTTCTAAAACTCAAGTAAAGAGCACCCAAATATATGTTCCAGACCCCAGAAAAAGTGCGTAAAACACTTATTAGTCACAACTTTCATACGCTGGCCTACCCCTAAGCCTAAGCCTGAACTTGCTGTTCCAAAGGGTAGTTACAACGATTTTTAGAAGGTCTGATTTTTGGGGGGGGGGCATTCTATACTAGCACCAGACATTTGCATCATCAGTTGGTGGATGTGGGAAGGGGAGCACTTGAGCCAGGTGTCTGAATGCAAAATGTTTTTAGGTTTTTTTTCATGAAATCATAATTTGATACTTTTTAAAATTTTTTTGTTAGCTCAATTTTGGGAAGTTTTAGGCAAAATATCGATTAAACACAGTATTTTTCATTTCTGACAAAACGTTAAACTTTTTAGAAAAAGTTTTTAAAAATTTAGGTATCTATTGTATTGGACCCCTAACTACCATCAAAAAGTGACCTAAGCCATGTTACCTTGTTTTTATATTAAAAAAAACAAAAAGAAGTTTGGTATACGAGGCACCTAAGTCCGAAAAATATAGATGGTAGGCAGGGTGGCCATAATGCCCCCTTTTTGGAAAATTTGCCCCCTTTTTTTGAGGAAAAAGGGGCATAAAACAATATATCCTTGAAATTTCGTTGTAACGATTCGATCGTTTCTTCTGTCGTAGAATAAAAATTTAATGGCTCAACGTGTCATCACAGTGAAATTTATGCCATCGGATAGTTTCAAGACTTAATTACAGTCGACCCTCTCTATAACGTACCCCCTTAAGACCGACCCTAGGGGTACGTTATATAGAGAGTACGTTATAGAGAGGGTCGACTGTAGTGAAAAATTATAAAATGCCCCTTGGAACTTTTGAATTATAAATGCCCCTTTTCATGATCGAATGCCCCTTTTCTCAAAAAACGATATGGCCACCCTGATGATAGGGGCGTTTCTTATAAAAAATGCCTTGGTCCCCTTGTCGATTTTCAAACTTGTCAAGACTTAGGTGGAGCCTTAGGTGCACGCAGAGACAGCTTTTATTAAAACGGTCAATTTTGTAAACTAACTTGATTATTGACAGAAGTATTTTGAAAGGATGATGCGGATCCATGTGCCTCATTAGTTAACAGTGAAGCTGAGCCTGCTGAATAATGGACACCATTAGCGACAGTGGGAGGAGCCCCACTAGGTGGATTGTAGTAGTTCTGACCATTGAGAGGAGAACACTGAGTGCCTGAGTCAGCAGAGATGTTCATGGCATGTTGGTATTGCTCGGATAATTGTTGCATGCAGGACTGCTGATCTGCCTAAACAAACACTGGCTAATTTTATATAAAAACAAATTTGTGTTCGTATTACCCAATTCATAATTTTTAGAATTTCAAGTATTTTCCCACATATTGCCGAAAAAACAGCAATTCGCACATCAAATCACTCGCAGACACTTCTCAAAAACAGTAATCAAAAATTAACTTTTTGTCTTAATATACCAGGCCCCCAAGTGCGCTGATTTCTCAATATTTTGCTGATTTTGACACAAAGTGCTGATTTTAGACCATTTTGACTCTGGAACTCTGTGGTAAGCTAACCCTCAGATGGTATATAAAGTGTGACGTCATAATAAACTTACCCCTTCCTCTAAATTTTGCCCCTGTTCATTTAAAAATATTTTGGCGTTACTCGGTTATACCCCCAAAAAAACTCGGTACTCGCTACTCTCATTACCGAGTAGCGTCAATATTTTTTAACACTCACCTCAGTTCCATATGATGCTGTCATATGCTGTTGTTGTTGGTAAGGAGTAGGAAAAGAAGCACTGGGAACACCCATGGGCATTCCTGTACCACCTCCACCAGTCATATAGTATTGTGGAGAGCTGATTACCTGGACATAGCCTCTGCCAGTGGGCACGTACATCACTGGGGCATAGCCTGGATTAGGTGCAGGAGCACCACCTCCAGCATAAGCATAGGGACCATATGGAGCTGGAGGAGGGCCAGTCATATATTGGGGAACGTATGGCATATCCATGGCATAGTTACCCGGTGGCAACATTCCTTCCGGCCATGAATATGTGGGTGGCGCAGGGCCTTGCTGGAACACCTGGCTACTGGGATCAATGGGAACACTACCCTCTTCTGATGGTGGTGCTACTGCTTCAGTAGAACAGCGGAGTCCTCCACCTCCTTCAAAACCGCTGTCCTGACTCTGTTTGATGTGGTTAGTAGGGCTAATAGGAAGGGTGGCCAGTTGACTGGTGATAGGGGAAGAGGTGATTGGTTGGTTGCTGGAGTTGCTAGACACTTTTCGACTACGAACTTGACTGTAACCTGCTACTGTCTGATCCAACACACACTCACCGCTCCCAAAACGACCAACACGAGAGTGCAGCGAAGCAAGTGACTGTAAATGGGTATGGTTGTTTATAAAGGAAACATTTAGGAGTTATAAATGATTTTTTAAAATTCAATCGGGCTTTTCTCCATTCTCACCGTTCCACACATGCAGTTGTACAAGGTGTTTCAAAATTTTCTGACACTTTTAAGCGGTCATAGCTTTTTTAACTGCCGTTTTTTGAATTTCTGTGAACGCAGATCGACTCAGTTTTTGATGAAATTTTTTTGGTATGTAAGGTCAAAAAGTTCCCCCTGCTGTTTGGCTCCTGGTATGTAGGTGGCCTTTGGATGGGTAAGGCCAAAACAACAGGGGGGACCAAGCGAAAATCGTGTTTTTCACATTACATACCAAAAAAATTGTCATCAAAAACTGAATCGATCTGCGTTCACAGAAATTCAAAAAACGGCCTTTAAAAAAAGTTATGACCGCTTAAAAGTGTCAGAAAAGTTTGAAACACCCTGTATTATACAGTCGACGCTCTATATAACGATCATCCTTTGACGGTCCCCAAGTGATCGTTATATCAAGCGTCGACTGTACATTAAAAACAGTTTACCTCTGGACGGGAAGACGAAAAAGAAGATTGTTGATGCAATTGTGGAGGTGGGGCTGCATAAGGAGGGCCAGCTATGTAGCTCATGCCAAGTCCTTCTAATCCTGGAGAGTGAAATTGTGGGTGTTGCTGTTGCCAATTGACACTGCTGCAAGTGGAGTTGGTGCTACCTCCACTTAGTCTGTGGTGTCTCGAGGTGGATAGGGGTAAAATACCAGGTGCCATCCCGCCACCTCCACCCATCACTGCCATACTGTTCTGCCATTCACCCACTTCAAAGGATCTTGCCCTGCGAATTATGTCCAATGAGGAGAGTGGAGGGTAGTTCGGTTGGCCACCAACTGTGGACTCCAAAGTAGCACTGCCATAATTGGTGGGTGGGAATGGGCCTTGCGGGTGCTGCTGCTGCTGCTGGATATTGGCTAAAGCACTAGGGTGGAGGTTGCCGTATAAGGAGCTGAGCCGACACTGGAAATAACTTTAATTATCAAGCAATTCTGCTGATAACTGATCTGCGACATCGCGGTACTCAAAAAAAACCAGTAGGATAAGCCTTCAAAAGATCATGTTCCAAAATATGGCCATGCGATATGGTCATTTTTTGCATTTTGGTATATAAACATTGGTGTCAAAATGATCATACAGCCCTCGGAAGAGGGACTAGAAATGGTTCATGCTGTTTTTTACGACTCTATTGTCGTTGACGGGTCTCCAAAAAAAAATTTTGCCTTGGTCCCCCCTGTTGTTTTTTTTGACGCGTTTTTGCCTTGGTCCCCCCTGTTGTTTTTAAAATTTTTTCATCATTTTTTCATCATAACGACATTTTAGGTCAGGGCAAAGAATGACTTTTTTCAATGAATTTGCTTTGGTTGACGTGTCTGATTGTAGCGTAGATGTACCTTCCTTGACTCTCTGCTCTCTTGCCCGCTTTTCTGTGACTGATGCAATTACGTTCCTAGCGAAACTTCGGCTGATAGCAAACTCGCGATACTGTGCTCGCTGTGGAAAGTCTATGCGCATTTGTACGAGATCCGAACTAGGCGATGGGTATGAGGTATGTTTTATTTATCTACTTCGTTATAGCTGCAAGAAAGATCGTTTTTAGTGGACATGTAAGTTGCGCAAGAAATATTGTTCGAAGATGTCAATGCGATATGGATCGTTCTATGCTAAGTCGAAACTTTCTCTCCAAAGCTGCATATTATTCTCTTACATGTGGGCTTACAAATTCTCGAATCAACAAATAGTACGGGAGCTGAAACTAGGAAGTCATGCCGTTGTCGATTACATGAATTTTTTGTCGGCAAGTGTGTCAATCGTAAGGTTTTACGCTTCAACTTATATCTGACGTTTACTGAATTTTATTTAGCTATTGCGATCATCAAGCTCCAATAGGCGGCGTCGGAAAGTACGTGGAAATCGACGAATCTTGCGTGGCCAAACAAAAGCATAATCGCGGAAGGAAGAAGCCGGGCAGTACACGATGGATCTATGGGGGGTTTTGAACGAGGTCATGGTGGACGGTGCTTCGCTGTAAGAGTCGATAATCGGAAAAGGTTAGATCTTTATTAACTTAAATAAGAACTACTCATGGACTTCCTATATTTTAGAGGCGAGCTTTATCCAGAGATACTAGCAAGAATTCTTCCTGGCACAACAATAATCTCGGATGAGTGGCCTGCTTATTTGCGAATGGAGAAACACTTGCCCATGTACAAACATCTCCTCATATGTCACAAGCGGGATTCCAACGGTGGATTTGCCAAGAATATCAAGTTGCCGGATGGGTCGCTCTTTCGTGTGCATAGCATCAAATGCGAGGGAATGTGGGCACATGTGAAGCACAATATCAAGCGGAATTATGGTACAAGCAATGCCCTCCTTCAATCACATGTGAGTGAAGCCGTGTTTCGATTAAATTGTAAAGCATTAGGTTATAATGTATTCGATTATTTTCTTGTTGTTGTCTGTAAGATGTATCCTTTGTAGTTGTATTATTCATAAAGTGATTTAGTATTGAAGAATAATTGTGGAATATTACGAAAAGTTAAGATGTCGTTATGATGAAAAAATGATGAAAAAATTTTTTAAAAAAACAACAGGGGGGACCAAGGCAAAAACGCGTCAAAAAAAAACAACAGGGGGGACCAAGGCAAAATTTTTTTTTGGAGACCCGTCAACGACAATAGGGCCTTGAACCTGCCAATTACCTGCCACCGGTCAAGAAATTACAAGGGCTTCAAAAAGGCAAACCTCGTCGAAACTCTGGACATTCCTTCGATTATGCAACATACGGTCAGTGTAAAGGTTGTTCTTAATCATACTGCTGAACTCCACATCTGGTCTGCAAATGAAAAAACAATTTATCAATATACTACTTCGACCCTCGTTAAACCGGCAATCCCCCTCAATTTCGTTCCCACATAGGGTCCGACAGTTTTTCACCCTAATTTTGAGGCCTTTTGCAGTTGTCTTTGATCAGTCTAGTCCGAAATATCGCAAGGATTTAGATTTCGCCGATCGTTTGACAAAATCTAAACAGTTTCGCCGTAAAGACGATAAACCGGCACATCTTTTAAAAAAATCGGGTGCCGGTTAATCGAGTACCCGCAGGTCTTTACGGCGAAAGCTCAGAGCAGTTTTTAACCAAAACTTAGAGATTTTTTTTAGATTTTTCGTGAAAATAATTTGTAAGCACCGATTTTTCCATATTTTTGGGGCAAGTGACGGCTTGTCAGAAAGCGCTTAGAACAGCGAATATTTTAAGATTAACATCAAGTAACTAAGGACACCAAATTGTACAAAAAATATCATTTAAGACCAAAAGAAATTTTATACTGAAAATCACTGTTTTTATAAATTTTTAAATTTCTCGCAAAGTTTATGATTTCCACTTTTGAAACGGTGTGCTGTGTTTGGAAATACAAATCGACTTACAGTCGAGTATTGGGTGTTTTATTGACCACTACCACAGTTCCAGTCTGGTCAATGTTGTGGTCCAGCCCGAAAAAAAGCAGCCACTCGATGTACCAACATTCGATTGTAGGAGCTCATCTTGGGAAACTTGTAAGCCAGTTTGCTGCAACACATACCAGTGTTAGGATTATTGGATGATTGGATAATAAAATACCTGGTGTCCAGCACAAATTTGCGCATCTCCAGCTCCAGGTTGAGTAACATCTCCCTGTCTTTGGCGTTTTTATGCAAGGTGCTGTCGATGAACTGTAGAAGGTAGACACCGGTGGAGTCGGTAAAGTCACCAGCTCCAGTGGCTGTTACAGCAGACGAATCTGAAAAACAGTATTTAGAATTTTAACCAGAGTAAATGATCCAACCCCTAGAGAGTGAAGACGTGTTGGAGTAGTGTTTGGTGCGCATCCTGCTGCTATCTCCTCCTGGACCACCCTGCCCCATGACTGTAGGCATAGAGTTGGCTGTGGACAATATGTTGGCACGGGAGCGCAGACTTTTATTGTCGTCATCTCCACAGAGTGCGTTGCTCCTCACCAACAGCGCCTTCTTTTTAGAGTTATTGCCAGCACTGGTGGTGTTCGAGTTTTCGGGCTCCTGGAAGTATCTCTATATAGTATTTGGCAATTGTGGGGGTAACGCTAATCAGAGTACATGTTTGGTCACAAGTAAAAACTTTTTTATATCGCATATTGTGATTTACATGTTTGTACTTATTTGAAAGCTCTTTCAATAACGGAGGACCTTTTGCAATTAGATTTGGGGTTTGCTGGAGAAAAAATTAGGATTTTGCCATTTGAAGTTGAAATTTGAGGTTTTTATGGTTAAATCTTATGCGAAGGGGTGGGTAAGCATGCCATGACTTTTACGTATATAGGCTAAGGGTATTGATTTTTGTTAAAATTAACCTAATTTTTGCAGGGCTAAATTGAACCTGAGCTCCACTGAGTATGGGTATTTTAGTAATAATACTTAACTTGACCTTGGTAGATATTATCAAAAAATTAAACCACCTCCTCGCGGTCCGGGCAACAAGAATAGGCTAACGGCATTTGAAATTAAAAAATTTATAGCTCAACAACAAATGGCGCCAGTCCAAACTACTACCAACAATAATTCAAATCTGATCTAAAACAAGTGGGTGTATCTACCTGAGGAGACAGGCCCGAGTCCATGCTAGTCATTTTGTTGAAGTCAAGCTTGAGTTACAATTCACTCCTTGGAGCACAAACACTTCTGGTCAATTGAATGATGCATGCAATTGGATCTTTGCTGCTGCTACTGTTGCCTAACTTAAATTTTTTGGGTGAATAGCTAAATTTTTGATTTTAAAAATTATTATGATTGTGTGACAACCAAATGTAGATCTAGATCAAAATACCAGAATGGCCAACAATCAGAGTATACAGTTATAATAAATATCTTTATTGGTCAACAACATCACCAGTTTGAACAACATACAACAGCAACACCCATCTATGTGCTGGACGAGGAGGATGAGGCAGTGATGACTCCCCGTTCAATCAGGTCAGGCACCTCCACTGCTAGCCAAGGTCCAAGGCCCAAAGAAAAGGCATGCGCTATTCCAAACTAAAGACGGTTTTACAGAACAAGAGAAAGGGGATAATAAAACCTTGGGTGTGTTCCTGGCCCATAGTGGCTTGAAGTGGTCGCTCAAACAGATTTTACCTCTAAACATAAAAAATCATGTTTTATATAGTGCAGTTGAATTTTTATCTTTTATTCAGTTTAGGTGAATACAATAGCAAAATTATTTCTCTTGAATTCATAGTAATTTCGAGAACTTTATCTGGACACTACTTTTCATAACGCTCAATAACAGTTTATGAAAATATAAGCCGGAAGAAGTTCAGCTATCTAGTAGTAAACTGTCTACCAATACCGGAAAAATTGTAAGATGGTAAAATTTTATAAAAGCGTAGGGATAATAAAGCAAAATCTTGGTTGGGGGAGAAACGGTTCGTTTTTAGGGACCGTTCTGTACAAAAAATATCACATTAAGCAAATTTTCTTTTCAGCACAATTTTGTCGCAGTCAATTCCATTGAATACATTCTCATGAACATAACCACAAAATAGAATTACCCTCTATACATCTTAGCCGTCTTTCCATCTAGTTCGGGAAGTGCCAATTCAGGGGCTGTTTTAGGATATGTTATGGGAATGTCGAATTCCACGTCGAACTCATATCTGCAAAACCACGACTTGCCAAATATTGGCTACAACGAATAAACAACCACCTACTTGATCATTTTGTGGAAGTGCCAGCATTTGCCGAACCATCTCAATTTTTTTAAATATATCCAAAATCCTTCAAAATAATCAACAAACAAGCCAACCTAGTGCCATCTGCATTAGACTCCAGACGGAACCAATCAGTGTCGTTTTGTTTGTTGTTGTTGATAAAGGTGATGAGTGCCTGATACTCCTCCTTGAGCCTCTCCAACCACAGGTCTCCATCTCTAGGACCTGCGGCCACCTTCAGCAAAGGGATCTGCTTCAGGGTCTTTTTGGCTGAGTCGTCGAGAACTGGGGCAGAAGCACCAGAAGACATCAAGTAATAGTGATGAAATAATATGAATTAACCGGCCTGGAATTTGGAATTTTATATCTTAGATTTTTGATTATTGGGAGGCGGAATTACTCCACTTAATTGGACAAATATTTTCAGCAGAAGCAGCAAAGAACACCACCAGCTATTTGCATACACCTGACCAACACCATGTAAGCCAGCTAAGTAGGTGGCTTGGCTTTTATGCTCACAAACACACACACAAACAAGCTAGAGAAGCGAGAGTAGAGGGCTAGGAACACGTTAATTTGTCTCCCCCTTTCTCAAACCAAAACAAAGGCACACAAAAATATGTGGAGCACAAGGCCAGTGTAGCAACCAGCGCCAATGCAAACCACCAAAATAGGTGGACGGGTAATAAATCAAAATTTGGAGTAACATAAAGCTACTTCATGTTGGCCTTTTGCAAGAATAGAAGAAACAGTTTTCTACATTTACGCTTTTTAGTTGTCTTTTTTGCTAGAAAAAAAATTAAATTTCACTGGACTTTTTTAGCGATCGAGGAAGAACTGAAGGAGGTGATATCTAGAGATGTGCACTCCTGAATCTGGATCGCGAAAATTTTAGTGGTTAATCCCATCCACAATCACTCCCGATCGATTCGAAAATAACAATCCCGAAAATTGCCAAATCCCGTTGAGCATTTTGAAAAACATGTTTTGACCGATAAGTTTCTCATTTTTGCATAAATTTGTTGTTATTTTTTATTCAATCATATAAGATAAGTCATGCTACGATTACAATTTTAGTTTAACCTAACGATATAAAAAGCTAGAATACGAATACGGCGACCGGACAAAAGCCCTTGCTAAGGACTTTTGTCGCCCAGACAAAAGTTTTGTTAGCCCACTTTTTGATTACGCATCGAGCTTATTTTTTTGAATCAGTAAAACTAGCCGAGAAGAACTGATCCTGAAAAAATCAGCTCCATGCGTAATCAAAAAGCGGGCTAACAAAACTTTTGTCCGGTTGCCTACGAATACAAAAAATATTGTCTAAGAATAAGAGCATTTATTCAAGACAACAAATGAGACACACAAAAATGAACTGGTTTTTAGATGGACCTTTGGGCTAGCAATAACGAGTATAACTGTTTAACGATTGTGCTTTCCTTTCCGGAAAGTTTTGCGGAAAACTTTCCGGACAGGAAAGAACGCGGAAAGGTTTCCAAAAAAATGGAAAGAAATAAAAACAGGAGAAGAGAAACTCTCTGTGGGCCGAACCCGTGTTACACCTCGTTTTTATGCGTTTTTACTAGGGTTATTTAGACTAGGGGTGATTGCGGCTAGCGGCTAGCCGCACCAATTTTCTGAAAATAGCCGCAGCCGCATAGCCGCATCAACGTTTTTGGAATAGCCGCAAGCCGCAGCCGCAATTTGTCCTTAGCCGCACTTAAAAGCTTAAGAAATTACGCTTATTTTACTGGTGTTTTGATGTCCATTTTTACATTTGTCTCTGTCAATGTCAACCTTGTCAATTGTAAATTGGACGAGCTTATGTTATCCCATTATTTTAGTGCTAAAATGAGTTTGCTGTGGGAACTTAAAATTGCTGGTGAACAAGATATCCCACTGTTCACAAAGATCTCTCCAACGCTTATGATAAGTTAAAAGTTTGTTTCTTTTTTAGTAATACGAATAAATAGCCGCATAGCCGCGCGGCTAGCCGCACTTGGTTTTGTGAAAAAAGCCGCAGCCGCATAGCCGCATATACCAAAACCGTCACCCCTAATTTAGACGGTAATTTACCACGGCAACCTACTACAGCCTGTATAACTTACCAAAAATCTGTAAGTTTAAAACAGTTAACTACAGGTAACCGTACAGTTAACTGTACAGACAACTGTATACTACCGCCTGCACAATATCTTGTTATTTCTGTCCGGACAGAAAAGCAGCCCTATTTCTTATAATGCAACCTCTACCGGGTAATCCATGCATTAAGCAAGCCAAGTGATCGTCCATTTGGTGCACAATTTTTTTCATGTTTTTCGTGTTCTAAAATTTGTTTTTTGTGCTAATTTGAGCATTCTAAAGTAGCTTTGATAACAGTCGAATAACCTACCTATAAAGTATCTTTAGTTTATCGGAATAAGTGCGCGAAAAAGCTTTTTCATGCCAAAACGTAACAAAAGTTGCCCTAAACTACGTCTAAGAACAACAAAAATAGAAAATATATAGTGGGTAGCAAAGCAAAAATGTCTTCCCAATACAGGAACTGTAGAATTCACAGCAAAAAGTTTAAATTACTCATCTTTTGTCCAATCATGCAATGAAAAATTCAGGAATTGTCAACTATATTATAGAACAGTCTATGGACGCAGTCAAAGAGCTAATATCAGTAAAAGAGGTTCGGAAGTTCAACCCATTTTTTGATATAGAGCGATCAGTCTGCTTATTGCACCACTCTGTTGGCGAAAATTGCTATAAACCATGTAGCTCCTCTAATCCCAAGACCTTCAAGGGTATAAGACCATATGCCCATTGTATGGGCAACCAGGTGGATTAGAGTATCTAGTTTCTAACCCCCTTAAATTACTGTAATTGGTTGGCCCTCTCCCTTTCATGGACTAGATAAACCCTGCCCGCACGGGAATCGGGGCAGTTGATTTTGGTTGTATTGGAGCTGTTTTGACTGTCTGCATATTTCTTGGCTTTTGGTGCATTCGGAGTAATAAAGGGTTACATTTGTTTAAGAATACTTTGTTGCCTTTTGTGTATTTGGGTTTAAGCTTAAGCATTTTAGATGATCGCTGATACGACTTAGCTTGCTTGCCTTCTTAATGTGGTTGAAAATGATAGCCTGCAGAGCTATTTGGATTTATTGATGGATGCCGACCGTGATTTTTGTTATGGACGCTACTACTATGAGGTATTTTTTCTGTTTATGGGTTATTCACATGGCTCATTCACGCTATCTTGCTAAAACTCGATGGTGCGTGTTTTTAATGGGCCGAACTTTACTTTAAATCATCCACATTCAGTAGGTGGGTTAGACTTTCGCGGCTACAATGGGTCTGAATTGCTGCTAGACGTTCTGGAAGTGAATGATTGTGTAGACTGGTACGTCACAATTATTTTAGGTATGGCTATTCCAAACTTTTTCCAATTTTTCAGTGGAGCTTGACAAGTTTTTAGGATTAAATGCAAAATCGGTGGAAATGACTCTATCAGAAAGGCAGTTCGTAGGCCTGCCAGAAGCCAGTTACTTTTCATCGTAAATTTTTGCGTCCAGCTCAATTTTTTACAACTGTATATATAGCGAACCTGTGGTTTTCAGAATCTCTGCAATACGTACGGAAAATTTCAAGATAACCTTTGATATCGATAGCTGCTTTAAAGGTGATGACTATCGATTCGAGTTTCCAACTACCCAATTCTCTCAACTACTTGCTTATCATGTCCACATGTCTAAATCTCCAGAAGCTGCGTGTCTGCATTCACATGACTGAATGGGAGTATCTCCATTTAAAAAATTCATATAAAACTTTTTGGTGTTATTGTTGATGTGTTGAATAAACAAAGAATTTTGTTTGTGTGGGTAGTACCCTTTTTGGCTTTTTATCAAAAAGATGAGAGAAGTCAAAATCAGAGGTCGATTGGTTTGAAAAATTCTGGCTCTCTTCTCTGTTGATGCTGTCATCCTTCGCTTCGGCCCTAGGTGTCTTCTCTTTTTTGTTCCTTTTTTTCAGCCCTTGGTTTGATCGATGTTAGAAGAATATATTGACTGGTACCTCGCGGCGAGAACGCAAACACTTTTCTACGAGAAACAGATATATGGATTATAGTCTTCTAAGCTGTAAAATGGTGCTAAGGGTACATCCCAGTGCCACTTAAGATCATTACATTTACATTCTTCCTATTAAGATTCAGCCGTTGATTTAAATCTCTGTTCCAAACTTTGTGAACGGCTCGCATCAATTTAAAAAAATTACAGTGAAACGGGCAAAAGAATTTTAGCCAAGAGTTGCGAAATCTAAGACACAAAAGTATCCTTACAGATTTGTGACTTATACCCAGTGTTGTAAAAAACTAAAAGTTGGCACCGGCACCAGCACCGGCCATACCGCTTGGCACCGGCACCGTCTTAAAACACCGGTGCCGCACCGGTGCCGGCACCGACCACTTGAAATGTTAGATAAAAAAGATAGTTTTTTGAAAGATATCGTAAGAGACAGCAAAATGAGCGAAAATGCAAAATTTTGTTTTTAATGAAAGTTGAAAACGTCATGCAAATATGGCAGCAATAAAATTAGACAACAGTTAGCTTAAAATGTGTGATTAATTATAATTAATTAGAACTCTTTTCTAATGTAGTTACCGGTGTGTCTTTTTTATCATTTCGACGATGTCCAGTCCAACAACCATTATTTTCTGTTTTGATGAATCATAATAGTGCCCTACGATTCCTAGATAGCTATGAAGCATACCCTTAGTCGTCACAACGTGGACAGTCAAAGAGAGTGTTTTTCCAGCTGCATGAATTTCTTTGTTTATGCTGTAATATAATGACTGGATTCTTGCGCTTGGTTGGAGTCAGTAGCTTTAAGCAGCTCATTGTCAATGCCGCAGGTATATTAGGTCTCTCCTGGTTGTCCGATAAACTCGTGGACTGGTGGGAGGACGGAGAAGAACATTCAACAGAGCCTACACCACCTCCAATGACCAAAGCTGAGTGGAAACTCCACGTAAAAGAAATCTTGCTTCAAATCATAAACATGGAAATTTGAATCGGCATCTGTGAACAATTTCTGTTTATTGACACTTTTTAAGTAACATCCTGTCGTTTTTTTACAAATAAAAGCTCAGGTTTTCTTAAAATTGATCACAATTTTAACAGAAAACAGATGAAAAATACGGCACCACCTCAAAAAATTCGCGCACCGGCACCAACACTGGCACCGGACCTTTTTTGGCACCGCACCGGTGCCAAGTCAAAATTCGGCACCGGCACCGGTGCTTTTACAACACTGCTTTTACCACTATGATAGAAAACAACTTTAGAAAATAGGGAGAGCAAAAAGGTAAAAGTAAACAGACCCGACCGTGCAAAAACTAATTTTTATGGTAAGACGTTTAGTAATTTTGGGTATTTTAGCAATTTGAACACATTCAAAACACCCACCCAGAAATTGCCATGGTCCCCAAGCTGATTTTTTTGCAAACAGCTTTTTCTTGAGTTTTGTCTGCCTTTTTGTTCAAATTTTCCAACTTTTTATAAAAACAGTAAAATCTCGAAAGAAAAAGCGAAAAAAATTGCAAAAAATCAGCTTGGGGACCAAGGCAAATTTCTGGGTGGGTGTTCCGAAATTGACTGGAGGTGGGTGTTCCGAAATGACTGAGGTGGGTGTTCCGAAATTGACTGAGGTGGGTGTTCCGAAATTGACTGGGGTGGGTGTTCCGAAATTGACTGAGGTGGGTGTTCTGAAATTGACTGAGGTGGGTGTTCTGAAATTGACTGAGGTGGGTGTTCCGAAATTGACTGAGGTGGGTGTTCCGAAATTGACTGAGGTGGGTGTTCCGAAATTGACTGAGGTGGGTGTCTGAAATTGACTGGGGTGGGTGTTCCGAAATTGACTGAGGTGGGTGTTCCGAAATTGACTGAGGTGGGTGTTCCGAAATTGACTGAGGTGGGTGTTCAGGAAATTGACTGGGGTGGGTGTTCCGAAATTGACTGAGGTGGGTGTTCCGAAATTGACTGAGGTGGGTGTTCCGAAATTGACTGAGGTGGGTGTTCCGAAATTGACTGAGGTGGGTGTTCCGAAATTGACTGAGGTGGGTGTTCCGAAATTGACTGAGGTGGGTGTTCCGAAATTGACTGAGGTGGGTGTTCCGAAATTGACTGAGGTGGGTGTTCCGAAATTGACTGAGGTGGGTGTTCCGAAATTGACTGAGGTGGGTGTTTGAAATTGACTGGGGTGGGTGTTCGAAATTGACTGAGGTGGGTGTTCCGAAATTGACTGAGGTGGGTGTTCCGAAATTGACTGAGGTGGGTGTTCCGAAATTGACTGAGGTGGGTGTTCCGAAATTGACTGGGGTGGGTGTTCCGAAATTGACTGAGGTGGGTGTTCCGAAATTGACTGAGGTGGGTGTTCCGAAATTGACTGGGTGGGTGTTCCGAAATTGACTGAGGTGGGTGTTCCGAAATTGACTGAGGTGGGTGTTCCGAAATTGACTGAGGTGGGTGTTCCGAAATTGACTGAGGTGGGTGTTCCGAAATTGACTGAGGTGGGTGTTCCGAAATTGACTGGGGTGGGTGTTCCGAAATTGACTGAGGTGGGTGTTCCGAAATTGACTGGGGTGGGTGTTCCGAAATTGACTGAGGTGGGTGTTCCGAAATTGACTGGGGTGGGTGTTCCGAAATTGACTGAGGTGGGTGTTCCGAAATTGACTGAGGTGGGTGTTCCGAAATTGACTGAGGTGGGTGTTCCGAAATTGACTGAGGTGGGTGTTCCGAAATTGACTGAGGTGGGTGTTCCGAAATTGACTGAGGTGGGTGTTCCGAAATTGACTGAGGTGGGTGTTCCGAAATTGACTGAGGTGGGTGTTCCGAAATTGACTGAGGTGGGTGTTCCGAAATTGACTGAGGTGGGTGTTCCGAAATTGACTGGGGTGGGTGTTCCGAAATTGACTGGAGGTGGGTGTTCCGAAATTGACTGGGGTGGGTGTTCCGAAAATTGGGGTGGGTGTTCCGAAATTGACTGGGGTGGGTGTTCCGAAATTGACTGAGGTGGGTGTTCCGAAATTGACTGGGGTGGGTGTTCCGAAATTGACTGAGGTGGGTGTTCCGAAATTGACTGAGGTGGGTGTTCCGAAATTGACTGAGGTGGGTGTTCCGAAATTGACTGAGGTGGGTGTTCCGAAATTGACTGGGGTGGGTGTTCCGAAATTGACTGGGGTGGGTGTTCCGAAATTGACTGAGGTGGGTGTTCCGAAATTGACTGGGGTGGGTGTTCCGAAATTGACTGAGGTGGGTGTTCCGAAATTGACTGGGGTGGGTGTTCCGAAATTGACTGGGGTGGGTGTTCCGAAATTGACTGGGGTGGGTGTTCCGAAATTGACTGAGGTGGGTGTTCCGAAATTGACTGGGGTGGGTGTTCCGAAATTGACTGAGGTGGGTGTTCCGAAATTGACTGGAGGTGGGTGTTCCGAAATTGACTGAGGTGGGTGTTCCGAAATTGACTGAGGTGGGTGTTCAGAAATTGACTGGGGTGGGTGTTCCGAAATTGACTGGGGTGGGTGTTCCAATTGACTGAGGTGGGTGTTCCGAAATTGACTGGGGTGGGTGTTCCGAAATTGACTGGGGTGGGTGTTCCGAAATTGACTGGGGTGGGTGTTCCGAAATTGACTGGGTGGGTGTTCCGAAATTGACTGAGGTGGGTGTTCCGAAATTGACTGGGTGGGTGTTCCGAAATTGACTGGGGTGGGTGTTCCGAAATTGACTGAGGTGGGTGTTCCGAAATTGACTGGGGTGGGTGTTCCGAAATTGACTGAGGTGGGTGTTCCGAAATTGACTGGGGTGGGTGTTCCGAAATTGACTGGGGTGGGTGTTCCGAAATTGACTGAGGTGGGTGTTCCGAAATTGACTGGGGTGGGTGTTCCGAAATTGACTGAGGTGGGTGTTCCGAAATTGACTGAGGTGGGTGTTCCGAAATTGACTGGGGTGGGTGTTCCGAAATTGACTGAGGTGGGTGTTCCGAAATTGACTGGGGTGGGTGTTCCGAAATTGACTGGGGTGGGTGTTCCGAAATTGACTGAGGTGGGTGTTCCGAAATTGACTGAGGTGGGTGTTCCGAAATTGACTGAGGTGGGTGTTCCGAAATTGACTGGGGTGGGTGTTCCGAAATTGACTGAGGTGGGTGTTCCGAAATTGACTGAGGTGGGTGTTCCGAAATTGACTGGGGTGGGTGTTGAAATTGACTGAGGTGGGTGTTCCGAAATTGACTGAGGTGGGTGTTCCGAAATTGACTGGGGTGGGTGTTCCGAAATTGACTGGGTGGGTGTTCCGAAATTGACTAGGTGGGTGTAGAAATTGACTGAGGTGGGTGTTCCGAAATTGACTGGGGTGGGTGTTCCGAAATTGACTGGGTGGGTGTTCCGAAATTGACTGGGGTGGGTGTTCCGAAATTGACTGGGGTGGGTGTTCCGAAATTGACTGAGGTGGGTGTTCCGAAATTGACTGGGGTGGGTGTTCCGAAATTGACTGAGGTGGGTGTTCCGAAATTGACTGGGGTGGGTGTTCCGAAATTGACTGGGGTGGGTGTTCCGAAATTGACTGAGGTGGGTGTTCCGAAATTGACTGGGGTGGGTGTGAAATTGACTGGGGTGGGTGTTCCGAAATTGACTGGGGTGGGTGTTCCGAAATTGACTGGGGTGGGTGTTCCGAAATTGACTGAGGTGGGTGTTCCGAAATTGACTGGGGTGGGTGTTCCGAAATTGACTGAGGTGGGTGTTCCGAAATTGACTGGGGTGGGTGTTCCGAAATTGACTGAGGTGGGTGTTCCGAAATTGACTGGGGTGGGTGTTCCGAAATTGACTGAGGTGGGTGTTCCGAAATTGACTGGGGTGGGTGTTCCGAAATTGACTGAGGTGGGTGTTCCGAAATTGACTGGGGTGGGTGTTCCGAAATTGAGGTGGGTGTTCGAAATTGACTGGTGGGTGTTCCGAAATTGACTGGGGTGGGTGTTCCGAAATTGACTGGGGTGGGTGTTCCGAAATTGACTGGTGGGTGTTCCGAAATTGACTGGGGTGGGTGTTCGAAATTGACTGAGGTGGGTGTTCCGAAATTGACTGAGGTGGGTGTTCCGAAATTGACTGAGGTGGGTGTTCCGAAATTGACTGAGGTGGGTGTTCCGAAATTGACTGAGGTGGGTGTTCCGAAATTGACTGAGGTGGGTGTTCCGAAATTGACTGAGGTGGGTGTTCAGAAATTGACTGGGGTGGGTGTTCCAGAAATTGACTGAGGTGGGTGTTCGAAATTGACTGAGGTGGGTGTTCGAAATTGACTGAGGTGGGTGTTCCGAAATTGACTGAGGTGGGTGTTCCGATTGAAGGTGGGTGTTCCGAAATTGACTGGGGTGGGTGTTCCGAAATTGACTGAGGTGGGTGTTCGAAATTGACTGAGGTGGGTGTTCCGAAATTGACTGGGGTGGGTGTTCCGAAATTGACTGGGGTGGGTGTTCCAGAAATTGACTGAGGTGGGTGTTCCGAAATTGACTGGGGTGGGTGTTCGAAATTGACTGAGGTGGGTGTTCCGAAATTGACTGGGGTGGGTGTTCCGAAATTGACTGAGGTGGGTGTTCCGAAATTGACTGAGGTGGGTGTTCCGAAATTGACTGAGGTGGGTGTTCCGAAATTGACTGAGGTGGTGTTCAGAAATTGACTGAGGTGGGTGTTCGAAATTGACTGAGGTGGGTGTTCCGAAATTGACTGAGGTGGGTGTTCCGAAATTGACTGGGGTGGGTGTTTGAAATTGACTGAGGTGGGTGTTCCGAAATTGACTGAGGTGGGTGTTCCGAAATTGACTGGGGTGGGTGTTCCGAAATTGACTGGGGTGGGTGTTCCGAAATTTAGCCGTAATCTTACCCAAAAGTTACTAAACCACTACACACCGTTTTTCTCCTGCATTTTAGTGTTCATAACTTTTTTCGAATATCGTGACCAACGACTAAGAAGCTACGCGGGACGTCTGTAGAGCTTATCAACCATATTATAGAGGTTTTAGCAAGCACGAAATTAATAGAACTGTGCTAGAAATTCAACTTTTCTTTCTGGGTAATTAAGACTATTCTGTGCGATAAAGACGCAAGATTTCTTACAAGATGCTTGCGCACGGTCAATGTCTTTTTTCACTCAGGCCTGACCTGACAAACATTTTACAGTCGACTCTCGGTATAACGGCCGGTCAGTAAGTATTTGGAAGTCGACGACTCTTGATGTAACGATTCTCGTTATAACGTCCCATTTTGGCTGGTCCTTTGAGGGACATTATAACGAGAGTCTACCGATCAAATCAAACACGAGATCTTCATCAAGTGATAAATCACGCTCTTGCTTGCAAAGCTGTCTAGTTTTTAAAAAAAACTCTAAAACTACACAAAAAAAATAGGATAAACGGAAATATGCCACGATCTGGATAAAAAGTGCCACGTTTATGTGAAAATGGCCTAGTTTTGCCCTTTTTCAATGGTCGCTTTGTTTGAAAGGACATATGAAAGGCAAACTAATGGTCCAGAATTCGAGGTGTAAACTAGGGTTGCATTCGGTCGGTTTTTTTTGGATCGGTCGGTTTAAAAACCCGGTTTTCGGTTAACCGACCAAATGCAACCCTAGTGTAAACCATTGATTGATGCAAGAAAGCTGATTTTCAGAAAACGTGGCACATTTTGCCCGTTTGACTGAAATCCACAAACCGTGGAACTTTTTCTCCAGATCGTGGCATTTTTACGTATCGTCAGAAAATATTTTGCGTTTTCGATTTGTTTGCAGTTGTTATTTTTATTTGAATGTAGTTAGAATTGTCGGGGTGGGGTTCAATAAAAATTGTTTCAATATGCCTTCTTAGTGTCTATCGTTTCCGGAAGTTAGACCGAAAGTTAGACGAATCCCGAAATTTTGATCGATATCCCGACGAGATCTCAATTTTTTTTGTATGTAATCCCGATTTTTTTTGAGCAGTTTTGATCCTTCCCGAGGCCAAATGCACATCTCTAGTATTAACTGGACACAAGATAATTCATGTCGAACCTTTTGCAAAAAATGAAAAAAAAACTTTTATTCTCAAGTTTGCCAAAATGTCCTCAAGAGTGCTATGCTCCGTCCTATCAGATTAATTCCATCAATCTTATGATCAAAACATATGACCATAGTTAGATAGTGGGTGTTTCAAGATGTCTTTACGCTAAATTTGTTAAACGTTGATAATTTGCCGGTCAATTACCGTTTCTCAACCCTGCTTTTGACATTTTGCAATGTAACATCGTTACAATTTTTCACCTTTTTCCAACTCGTGCTGCCAAATTAGAGAAAAAATTAAAAGTTTAATAAAAAGCAAAAATGCCTTTATTTCACTTTTGACAACTATAAGTGGAATTGGACGAACTTAAAATCCCAATTTTTTATATGTGATGCACAAAGTACTCTTTACCTCTGTGTCACAAAATACTCTGTATAAATATCTATGTGCTGAATGGCACTACTTACTTCACAAGTTTAATTTAGTAATTTTACAATTAAGCAGATAAATAATAATACTAGCATAATAGAAGTGTGGCTGAGGTGATCGGTATGGTTGGTCAAAACAAAACACAATTGATATTCCAGCTTATCAGAACTTGTAGTGATATCTTCGGTGGGAGGAGGGCGAGGACACCACATAAGGTGTAGTGGCTGGCTGTTGCACTGGCACGGGCCCACTGCCCCCTCCCATTGCATTGCCCTCCAGCAGGTACTGTCGCCAGTTGGGGTGCATGAAACCATGCTGGCCATCCACCCTCTTGTGGTTGCTGGCTGGCGAACGTTGTTGGTAGTGTGCTCTACTCCCATTCATTGGTTGAGCAGTGAATGAAGAGGAGGGCATGCCAGGGTGTCTGGAGACAGGCCCTCCTGGAGACTCTGGCTCCTCGTAGATCTGCTCTGGCCTCCTGACTGCTGGTGATGCAATTTGCCTTTCCTCTGCCGTTGTTGCTGTGCTGTTGTTGAGCAGTAGATTACGACGCTCCCTTCTCGGGGTTTGGTGGCGAGAGGAGGCGGCTGACGAAGAGGGGGCTTGTTGGTTCTGTTGGTGAAGCACTCCCGCTCCTCTAAATTGTCTAGCACCTCTGGAGTCCATTGACTAAAACAATATGGTCTAATAGCTAGAAAAGAAAAATATTCCTGTTTCTAAGCTTTTAGAAAGGCTAAAAGAGCTATTTTGGAAAAAGACCAGAATTTTCCTGGTTCAACATTTTTTTTGAAATTTTTTTTATGCAAACAAAAATTAGTTCTAAAAATGTGGAAAATGTGGATTCTTGTAGTAAAAAAGAGTCCTCGCCAATGTAAATTTTGGGCATAGGGGCGTTTGAAGGCTTTTTGGACATTTGTTCAAAAAGCCCTCAAACAAGCCCTCGCACCTAAATTTTGGAAAGGCTGTAACTAATTTCGCTGCCAAATCTTAAAATTTATTTCGTTCAAGTATTTCTGAAGCTTTTAGTTTTGTCTAAATTTTTTATATTCGCATGTATCTCAGGATCTCAGCTTTTAAATACGCTATCAGTTGGTCTACTGTAGCCCTGAATCTTAGCTGTTCAACAAGATGTCTTTCATCAGTGAAAAATTTTAGAAGTTTGAGATCTAGGGGTTTGAATGGAGGAACTTGGTCGAAAAAATTACTTCATCCAAACACGGAAGTCTTTAAATTTTTTAAACCTTTCACAGAAGTTTGAGGCCTTGTTAGAAAGCTGAGATTCAGGGCTACATGCTTTTGCATCAGCCAAAATCTCTAATTGTAAAAAGAGTTTTTCTATACAAGTTGAATTTCGGTACTAGAAATAAGTATTTTGGTACTGGATTTAAGTATTATCCATATACAGTCGAGTCCCGCTATAGCGCCACTCCTCGGGGACTGACCCAAGCTGGCGTTATAGCGGGGGTGTCGTTATATTGCGGGTACACTTTGTAGGGTTCTATCTGTTAAACAACCAAATTTGTGGCCAAATAGGTGGCGTTATATTGGGTTGGCGTTATAGTGGGACTCCACTGAAATTTGAGCCTTTTTTGAAATGCCACTGCGCCTAAAAAGTAGTATTCTAAAGAGGTAGACAGATAACTTTTCGCCTCAAAATTTTTGACCCTCAAAAAAGTTTGAAAAATTTTGTGGATATCAGATGATGATTACTTACATCACAATTGCTGTCCGTAGCCTCATGGATGTGGTATCTACTGTCTGTACCCCTTATTTTCCTTCTGCTGCCTGGATTGCTGTTCTGCCGGGAGCCATACTCTCCATCTTGAAGTGGGGGAGGTGGGGGCAGAGGCAGGGCAGGTGGCACACCCATCACTCTCCGCTCATAGGCTGGTGGCAGTAGGTAGTTGCAACTAAACCAAACTAAATAGACCGCCAACTATAGCTGTATGACATACTTCAAGTAGCAGGAGCCAGCCATGGAGTTGGTGAGCATAGGCCTCTCCCTTGGCACAAAATAGATGCTTTCAGATGGTTGTTCTACACTACAACACGCTCCCTGCTCATCACACATCCTGCTAGCGGCCACACAGCATGAGGTCAGATAGTCCGAAAGGATGATCAACAGGCTGAAAAGCGGGTATTAGGCAAATTATAGGTTTGATGAGTGGATTCACCTGGGCAAGACCAACAAGTAGTGTAATAGAGTGAGTGCAGTGGCAGCCAGCAACACTTTCCACACCTGCCACACCACTGGAGCATTCTCTGAGAGCAAAAGTGGGCAGTAGAGAAGCACTAAGGATAAACTCGCTAGAAGGGTGGGCCTCAGGGTGCACTGGAAATAAGGGTTTATTCGCCAAAAAACGCACCTCCAAAAGAAACTTTTTTGTGTCTGAATTTTGGGAAAATAGGCATGTTTTGTCCCGTTGACTGTATTTGGTCAAAATGTCTACCCACTCATTCCGATTCAGAATGAAACCCCAAGAGACAACTGTAGAATTTGTCGTATATAACACCAGAAATTCTACATTTAACTCGGTAGGCCTCATTTGGAGTCAAAATGAGTGTGTAATCATGTGAGTCAGAATGACCAAATATAATCAACGGGACATAACATGCCTAACCCTCCAAAAGTCAGAAATAAAAAATTTTTATTTAGAGGCGCTTTATACGGGGTTTGGAATATATTTTTACAAAAGCTATAGCTCAGCCAATTTTCAAAAAGCCATACCTGAAAAGCATATTGAACCCTTTTGGTGCTGGTCTGCTGGATGAGGCCAGAGTTGTTGAACATGTAGCAGAAGTGCAGGGTGACGGCGGCTGCGAACAGGTTAGCCAGCAGGGTCGTGCTAGAGTGACCACATGCAGCGGGATGGACAGGTAGTTGGCCATGCCCAGCACTCCGATGGAGACAAGCACAGAGGACAGTGGTACAACCAAGCACACTGCTGGGTGGCTAAACAACACAAAACAGGCCACAGTCATCACTGCCAGCATTACGCACCACGTCCACAAGATAGAGGGCATAGTCTGAAAATAAATAGCTCGCTGATCGACACTTGAGGAAAGGCCCCCTTACCTGAAGGTCGTGGTGCAGTGAAAAAGAGTAAGGGGCTTTGATGGACAGAGGCAAGTTGGCAGACCGAGCCTTGTGCAACAGTTGCCTCACCAGGCTTTCACTGAATTACTGCTAATCAGTCAACTGTGCTGAGTCAGTGACGCACAACTATCAACTAGGGACACTTCATGACCAACTTTTGATTAAAAACTGACAATTTTTTAGAGAAAAAGTTTTCGGGAAGTTCTTTCTATGACCCAAACGCCATCCTAAATTTGAATGGCTTTAACTGGCAACTCACACCAAAATACTAATTTCCCTGGCATAGGGGCGTTTCCGTTACGTTGTGCAATGTTGCACGCAAACGCCTTAAATTTATTTTTACAATCTTTGTTTATTTTCCATTTCTTTTTCTCTTTTGTTGCTCTTCAACTCGTATACCCAAACTCGTACAGGTCCCAATTCAGGTAGGTAATTTTTATTCTCTTGACCAGAGTTCCCATTCCTCATTTAATTGGTTATCCATGTGGACCACATGTGTGTTATGGTATAACGATTTCTGGAGTCCTAGCCAAAACAAGGTTTATCGTCATCCTACAACCTCTCTACTCAGTTATCTACCTGAATCACCTCAAAATTTATACATAGCTAGGATCATATAAAGTATAATGTTTTTTTAAAAAGGCATGCCCACGCTATTACAGGTGGTGCCCTAGAAGGTGATGTCCTGTGCCCTTTTGAAAAACTCATATTTTTTCAAAATTGGTGTGCCCCTGTTTGTTCCCATCTAGGGCACAAAAAGGGCACATTTTTCATAGTCAAAGATGACTATATTTTTTGTGCCCCTTGGGGCACAAAAATGTGCCTTTTATATTTTTTCGTTATACTCCACGGTTCATGCGTGGCTTTTGCCTTTACTAAGGCTGAATTTCATGGTAAACACAATGAAATTGTTGGCACTGTCCCGCTAGACACCGACTTGCGGGACAAAGCAGGAAAATTTAGGCAAATGCCTTATTTAAGCAAAATGACTCAAAACAGCCTTTAAAAATTTCAAAGTTTAAAAAAAATTCTTTTCACTCCTCAACTCTAGTAGGCTTTTAAGATATTTTTGGCCAAATTTTAACCAAAAGTGATAAATTTTGTAACATTTTTGTTACTTTCTGGTGCCTACTGTATATAAAAAAACTCTAGTTTCTTGTGAGTGATTTTTCTTGTGTGTGATGCACCACAACCCTAAGCCTAAGCGCTAGCTTATTTGCGAAGTGAATCTTAATTAAAATGCATATAGAATCTCCTTCTGCTCAGCTTTAGCAAAAAATATAATAAATCAGTATCTGAAGACTTCTGAATTACTTAGAAGTAATTAAACATACCGTACTCGCACTAATTAAAAGGCAAGGCGTATGATTAGAGAGGGACCATTTTTTCAAACTTTAAGTGGTCTGAAATTTCTGTTTTATTAACTTTTTGAACTCTGTAAAAAGTGCCTACAAAAACAAAAGTTACAGACCACTTGAAATTAGGGTGGTGGATAATAAGAGAGTGGCTTATAATGACACCGGATGCGGTAGTAAATTTTTTCAACCTGGCTAAAGCCTTAGAGCGGAATAGGCCAGCGCACGAATTGAGTAGAAACTGTTTTTACCATGTATAGAGGATTTTTTTACCTAAAATTTTTTTACCTTATTTATTATTTCCAACCTTATTTAAAGTCAATTGTCCCATAATTCCAAATTTTCCCACCCAATTGTCAAAAGCCGAGTTTTACTTGGGCCCAGTTGTCCTAAAAACGAATTTGATGAGTCGTCCTATATTCGAATTTCTTTCGAGATCAGTTGCCAAAAAGCTGAGTTGTCCGTGTTCTCAGTTTTCGGGATCCGAGTCCACAGCCACCCGTATTTTTCCGTGAATTTTTTTTCTTTAAAATTGTCTATTTTTGTAATTATGTCATGAATTTGTCACAAGTTGATTTCTTATCTTCAGCGATAACTCACCTTTTGGCCAGTCCTTTGGCACTCAATTCCAAATACATCCTCGACTTGACAATTTGGGTTTGGAACTTGTCGAATACGATGTCTGTAGAATATTTCTGGTAATGGTCTGTTTTAAGGAACACATAGCTTAACACTGGCACCAGCGTGTCCTGCAATTTCAACAAATTTTCTGTGAGTTGGGAGATTGGCAAATTTTATCAAAACCTTAAACTTACTGGATTGATGTCGTAGATGGTGGACTTTTGGAAGCGCTCAAAGTCAGTCAGCCAGCTAACAGCTTTGGTGGCGTATTCCTTTTCCTAAAATTAGTACTGGATTAATTGGCTCAAAGTTAAATCAGGGTAACTACCAGTGCCCACTTGAGCAAGCCAAAAACCAACTCCTTGTTCCTCCTGTCGTAGTAGTCGAAGGCTGGCGCCTCAATGACCAGCTCCAGGTACTGCTCGTACTTCTCGAAAGCCACATGGAATTTGCGGAGGTAGGCGGCGGATTTCAACTGGCTGGATGACGGCACAAAGAACTCTTCCTGGAAATATTAGTTTTTATCAGTAATATATACTGAGGAGTAGTGTTGTTGCCCACCCTTAAATCCATCCTGCACTCCCAAGCTCCCAACAAAGATAATATTAGATAGATGGTGAAGAGTGCCACAGCTAGAGTGCGCAAATTGTAGTTGGCTGCTAATTTGCCGAGTGACCGAGACAAGCATGGCTTCAGATCGGCTAACTTCTCATGCAGTTTGGCTGAGGTTAGTTCGTCGAAGTCAAGCACGTATTTGCCTGAAATGCTATGTTTTCGAAACTGTAATCAGTTTTGCAGCTGCAGGGTGAGACAATTTTTTCTCATGAAGGAATTAGAGCCATAACTTTTTTTATTTTTCATGATTTTGACCCGATCTTCTTTTATTCGAAAGAAATTTTAACCGAATGACTCCGAATTTGCAGCGAACTCTTTTTTTGAACATCACACAACAATGGCAGACAATAATAACAACACATTTTCACTAATATTCTTGCTCGGTGCTTTTCCCATTCACTTCAAGGCACTATTCAAGGCGGCTTTGGTATGCTCCGATTGCTCTGTTGACCATTTCTGGCGGTAAGCTGATGAAGACACGCTCAATTCTTATTCGGAGCTCGGCCATGTTAACGATTGGTATTGTGTAGACCTGGCTCTTTATCCATCATCACAGAAAGAAGTCGCACGGAGTCAAATCAGGCGAATAAGGCGGCCGGGCAAACGTAGCAGGAGCATTTGGGAGTACCTCGGCACATCCGACGCAGCGGAAAAGTTCGAACTGCCAAAACCCAATGTGAAGGAACTCGATCCTGGGTGTACAATTCGACGCACTTTGCCTTTTCTTGAGCAGTGTAGACCATCACTAAAAGAAGAAAACTAAACATTTTATTGAGTCCCATTTTTTATAACGACAAAGACCAGCGAAATGAACAACTTTGGTGTCATTCGGTTGCCTAGAGTGTCAGCTTTCGAATAAAAGAGATCGTGTCAAAATCATGAAAAATAAAAAAGTTATGGCCGAAATTCCTTTATGAGAAAAAATCGCCCCACCCTGTACTTTTGAAGAACAATTTTTTCGCATATTTAGCCAAAACTACCGGGAAACCAAGCACTTTCAATTTTTTTGCAATAACAGCCGCAAATAGGTTCCGCAAAATTTTCAGTCACCATTTTTTTGTGAAAAGCAAGTTTATGGAAAAAATTTTCAGAAGTTGATAAAAGCAAATCACAAAAAAGTTAGGCCATTATTGGTTTAAAAAAAATTAAATTGCCTGGTTCCTCCTGTGGTTTTTGCTAAATTTTGAGCGAAAACGAGTGTTTCTGTGGCGTAAAAATTGAAAGAAAAAATCCAAAAAGGGTCAGCCTTAGGGTTGACTAACTTTTTTTGCAAAAAAAAATATCGGATAACCATTTGAACTCCATAAATTTTCTCAAATATTATCGAAAAACCAACTGTTAAATGTTTCATCGCCTTTTCTGCAACACTGAAACCACTTTAGACCAGCTGCCTCTCTCCTGGCAGAATTGAACCAGCAAACAGTGAGGTAGAGAAGGGCCAGGATGAGCACGCAGGTCAGACCACTAGCCATGGTGAACAGGGTTTGCTGCAGGTAGGGGGTCGGACTGGCCAAACCACCACCCACTAAACAGCCAATAATGCTGCTACGTACGTGCAACAAACACTCACCTGAACAGCCGATGAGCACCAACAAAGACAGTGCCAATTGGGGCATGTCCCAACTGTAAATAAACGCCAACTTTTCGACGGGGTGCAGAGCCACAAGGGAGTAACGTTGCCAACACTGCTGTATACTGCTCAACAACAGCACTCCAATGGAGCAGAGCAAGAAGGGGGTGGGCCACATAGCTGTGCTCCACTGTCCACCAGCGGCACTCAACTGTACACAGTAGGCGGATACGCATGACAAAGCTAAGACCAGTCCTATTTGCAGCCCTACAAATGGGCGACTCTAAAGCAAGGGGGCTTTAGAAGGAATGAATTTTGAGATTTTTTATGCTGATTTCTAACAAACTCTTGATAAACAAAAAGATTGCATGTTGTAAGTTGTATTCGAACCCTTCAGAAAAAACGAAAAAACCGGCGTTTTATCAATGTACTACAAAAACCAGCGTCAATAATAAAAAAAATATTAATCTAATACAGTCGAACCTGGATATAACTCGACCCCTCGGGACCGGCTTAAGGTCGCGTTGTATCGAGCGCCACGACTGTATCTAAATTAATACCCAATTTACCAAGTTTGGACTTTCTAACCTGGTAAGAGTCACCAATGAAGCTAGCAGCAATGCAAAAAACAATCAGCGCTACAAAACAAAAAACCAATTTGAAGTGGATACTCTTCAAATAGGCGATCACTTCCCTCACATAGGCACGCACCGACCAAAAATTCAGGGTGAAGTCTTCTGGAGCTGTGGCTGGTTGCTGAACTTGGTTGGCAGTGAAGTTGTTCACCTGCAAAAAAAATAATTATTACATAAATTAATGGCTGAATAAATGACTGACCACTTCTCTCAAACTCTCCTCAAAAGCAGCCAAAGTCTGAGAACTGAGTGATTCTTTTAGTTTGATGTTGAGTAGAAGAGATCGTGCTCGAGTTATTATTCCATCAGTGTCCAACTCCACATCTGCAAATAGGTACGCTTGTTTGCATCCAATTCGAAACTGTTCTTATTTACTCACCTCCAAGCAAGTTAGCAATGAAAAGGCGAGGATGACGGGTTGCATTCAGCAATATGTGTTGACTTTCTTGTTTGCTGTCCATTAGCCCATATTCCCTGCCTGACTTCAGCCAAATAGCTTCCGGATATTTGAGCAGCAAAGCATTGGAACGCAGAGCTGAGATTATGCCCAACTGGCTGTTCTGATTTGTTGTAGCAGAGAAGGCTGGGGAGGTGGAGCACTGCTCTCTGCACATATCAGTCCACTAAACCAACACTCAACAATTGGATTTAAAAGAAGTAAAATGCTTGGATTACAAACATCTGGATTACAAGCAAGCATAAACACACCTCTAGGTTGACTTGTGATTGAACCACCCTTATGCCATGTATCTGCTCCAACAGTCTGCCAAATGCAGTTAAGGTGCGGTTGGTGAGCACTGTGCTGTACCGACTTCTAAATGTTGCCAGTTGTTAACTGTAGAAATTTTTAACTGTAGACAAGACGAAATCCCCGAAAAAATTGCTGCAGTTAACTTTAAAAGTCCCAACATACAATAGTCGGCACTCCAACCAAAAAACTAATCGAAGGGGGAACATTATTTTTTGTTAAAAATCAACATACTTCATGGACAGTAGAACACTGAATTCAGCCTGAGAAGTCCTCTTTGAAACATCGAAAGTGGGGTTGGAACCGTTGAAGTTAGAATTATATTGCAGGTGGTTTGCTACAGAACTGGTAGACAGATGGTAGCCAGCGGCCGGAGCTGTAGCATGGCCAGCAGTGCTAGTTGGATCTGAAGCTGTGGTCAGGAAAGAATTAAATGGAGTGCTGTTGAAGCTGAACAACTTGTCCCGATAGTGCCATGGCCCGATGAACGACAAGAATACCAGCAACAATGGGAATACCTGTAATAAAACAATATAACTAAAGTTTCTAATAATCATCACCGTGTAAATAGTACAGTAAAAAATGTTTTATGCTGGGCAGCTGCTTTGGCCAGATGGAAAAGGAGCCGTTTGGTGGCGATCTCGATGAAACGGAACATTTGTAGTTTGTAGATCGGGCGGAAATGGCCATCTAAAAAGTGAAATTCAGTCGAGTCTTGACGTAATAGTGACAGTCTTTCAAGTTTGTTCCTTTGGCTCTAATTATTTTTAATCTTCAAAATTTCAAAGTCTACGATCAATTACGATTGATAAGTCAACTAAAAATAAAACGAGCAAGGGTCGATTCGAGACAAATCTGGTTGATTCGAGACGGTGTCGATCCGAGAAGGTCGATTCGAGACAGTTTTTGTAAAAATTCAAATTAGTATCAAAACACCTAGACCAGCTTACTCAATACACGTTGATGCAGCATAGAACTAGGTTAGCTCTTCGGCCAGCTATTTTTACATGAAAATGGATACGATATAAACTCAATTTTCCGTGATCATTTATTTAGACAAATAACAATTTGCGACGAATAACAAGGAAAAATTATCCAAAAATATCGATGTTTGCTGGGTTTTCTAGATACCCTGCCTCTGTCGTGCTTTCACTATTGGCTTCATTTTCATCCTCCTCATCATCAGGAACTAGCGGATCTTGATAGCCCGTTAGATAGCCAATCCTCAGTAGAAACTGGTCACCTGCTCTCCGAAATCCTCTTCGTTTATTTGATTCTCAACCACAGCTATGAATTGAGTTTGAATACCAGCGATTTGAACAGAGAAACGTGCTGATTCTTGCGACTGCTGTCTGTTATAGTGTACATAGCTTCCCATGATAAGATTCAGCTGTGTTAGTAGTTCTCTTTCCTGTAAAGCGAGAAGAAGAGAGAAATCTCCAAGAGAAATTCAAGTGTCCCTCAAAAAGTCAGTAAAATTGGTGAGCATCATTCAAGGTCTTACTCGTAGTATTCGAAAATTCTTTAAGTTTTATTTTGATCTCTAGTTCACCATCAAGCTAATTGATTTTTTCATTGATGAGCTGTAAATCATAGTTTCAGATAACTGGAGGAGATACTTGCAGAGCACTAAACATTCGGACAATATTTTTGAACTCCGTATTTTCTCGATATGCTGTCATCATTCCTTCCCTCTGTATCCAAAGCCAATACTTTTTAACCTTAAAAGAACACAAATGAAGGCGTGTTGAAAAATAACCTTTCGATTGACTGCTGACTTTACGTGAAAGGAGCCCATTTTTTACTGGCTTGTCAAACTTTCGCTGTAAAGGCCGATAAGCGGCCGGTTCACAATCGAAGTGCGCATACTTGATATATATTTACCATCTTCAACAAGAGCGGTGTGAACTACAAAGATTGATGAATATAAATAGCCGATTATAATCCAGAACGTTATAAAGTTACTCTTTCTCCACATTTTTCTGTACGTTTGCTGATCTTGACCTTTCAATAAAACTGTAACCACTGGAACTGAATGGATTTTCTTAGCAAACCCAAATAACCCAAAAAAATACAATTTTTATTTTCAATTTAAAATTTAAAAAAAAAACTATCTCCAATCGACCTTCTCGAATCGTACCTGTCTCGAATCGGCCGTCTCGAATCGTTCCTGTCTCGAATCGACCGTCTCGAATCAGATTTGTCTCGAATCGTACTTTTACCATTTTTTGTGCTAGACTCACGAATCGTAATTGATAAATGACTTTATGGATTGAGGTGAAAATGGACGTTTGAGAGAGTCTTACTATATATCGTGACTTCACTGTATAGGACCAACTGTGAAATGTGCTCACTCACTTTTGCTATTAGCACTGTGTGCACCCCCCTGCATGCCTCCAGCAGCCATCACAAAGGGCATTGGCGGTGAATAGTTGACCATACAGTTGTTGTCATTGCCCTGTTGCTGTTGGAAGAATGCATTTGATGTAAGTGGCACCACTCTGTGGTTGGCTCTGTAACTGCTGCCTCGACTCGACTGAACGGCTCGATTGGGGGTGGATGATTGTGGCTCAACGATGTATTGGGTAGGCGAAGGCGAGTTCACATCGCTTGGTGATTCTCCCTCATCACACTCCACATTCTGTTGATCGTTGGTGGGTGGAGAGGGTTGCCGTTGCTGCTTTTCCTCTGGACCATTAGCACTAGTGTTCAGCTTGTCTATAGACTTGTACTTCACTACCCCTTCATTGCTGCTGCTCTTGCTGTTGCCAGAAGTTGATGAAGTGGAAAACTTGTTGGTAGCAACAACACTTGCATCGCATTCTTCTGTGTTCTGAAAAGTCAAGAATGAAAAAAATATATTCGGTATTTGTACTGAGTACGAAAACCAGCATATAATATGCCTTAATTTGAACTCCTTTTTTATACCTGACTTCTGGGGACAGGGGCGTAGGCATGTTGTTGTTCCGTTAACTATATTTGGCCATTCTGACTCAGAATGAGATCAAACAAGTTAACTCTAGAATTTCTCGTATATTATACAAGGAATTCTACAGTCGTATCATAAATAAAAAAGTTTAAATTCAGTCGTGTCATATCAAAATTAAAGTTTGGGTCTAGTCTCCCTAACTGTAATTAAAACTGTAATTAAGTCTCCCTACCAGTATCGATTTAAGATCAGGTCAGTAAGCAACGGGGTCTGTTGTTTTCGTGTAAAATTTGATCTTTTTTCGGCACAATTGCTGTTTAGACCCCGAAAGGTCAACTTTTTTTGTGACTTTTTGTAAGTTTTTTTTTGCTTTAATATGTCCATATATCAAATAAATTCCATTCTGAAAATAAAGAAATACAGATAAATAAAATATATTTTACTAAAAAAGGTAAATTCAGATACGAAAAATAAGGGGCCACCATTTTTCTCTTGTGAAAAAATAAGGGAAACATCGAAATGAAAAATGAAAATATGCAACAAATAAAATTTTATTTAACAAATATTCAAAATCCCGGAAAAAAATTATAAAAAAATCGTGATTTATTTTTTGACCTTTTGGGGGGATCTAAACAGCAAGAGTGCCCTTTTTTCTGTTTAAAACTAACCTTGTTCTCCTTCTCACAACAACCAGCAGAATCAAAAGGCAGCTTTTTGAAGCGACTCTCGAACTTGCTAGTTGTTGGGGACTCTTCCGGCTCTACCATCCGCACAATTATGAGAAGTTTCTGCAAAAAAGTGAGCAATTAATCATAATAATACTAATATAGTCTATGAGATAGATGTAAGAAATAGTAGTGGTAAACAATATCCCCCACAATACCAACACCTAGTGTGTAGGTGACAGATTGTAAGGTGTGGTGGGAGTTGGCAGAATGTGCCTTCATCACAAAACTTGATTGGTAGTCAGATTTGTTATCCCTCCTATGCCCACAATATATATTTTCAATACAGACCATTTGAATACACCAACTTACTCTAGTCAATGCTTGCTGCAGAAAAAAGACAAACAAGGGATGAGCGCAAATCTCAATCTCATAGTTATCTCCCCTTTGAACAAGGAGGGGAGAATCGCCCACAACGCAGCAAGGGGGAGTTTGCGAAGATGGCAGAAAACTTGGAATGATAACAGCAGTAGTAACTGCCCTTTCATCTTTATTTATGAGAAAAAGAAACAAAGAACAGGAATTGTGATAAATAATTAGCAACACTGACTGACCTAATTCCACAACGTTTTGCATAGACAGAAGAAGAGAGAGAGAGTGATAAGTGGATTCCCGAAGTAAGTTTTATTTCTTAGGCACATCGCTATTTTATGCTTAAGTTTTATCGTTTTGTAAATTGAGCGAAATGTGTTAACTGCCGTCACGATATCAGAGAGTGATAAAAAGAGCACTCGTGAAAAACAGCTAAAATGATAAAAGTAAGTTCTGAGAGTCTTTTTGTATTGAAAATACAACGAAGAGACGAGAACATGTCACGATGGCACTAATATTCATATAGGCAATCGATTCTTGAATTGCACAGCAATTAAAGTGCACGGTAAGACACAAATTTCCAATTTTTATTGGTCATGCACAATAAAAGCAGCAGCAGAGTTTAAAAACAACTATTTCTTGAGAATGCGCTCAAATAATTTGATCTTGATGTCTGCGTCCAGGAATTTGTAAATTTCGTTCTTCTCGAGATGTTTTAGATCATCCAATGTGTGGTAGCGGTCGATGCACATTTCCTGAAACCAAATGATTATAGCTCTATAGTGTGGAAAACACCGTGTTAACCTTCAAGTCTTCGAGTACGTATTGCTGAGCTAGAAGGAGCTTTTTTGCGACAGTGAAACCGGTTCTCCAGGAAGTCAAGTGGCAAACGCAGTGTCGCAGCACATCCTTCATTTCAAAGCGACTGGCCAATTTCAGCAATGCTTCCACATTCGAATCTGAAACAAGCAAATTAATTTACATGTTGGGTATTGCATACAAACCTGTGATTGGCTCGCGAGAAGGATAGATCACACTGAGCAGCTGCACAAATTGAGACCTAGTGATTCCCTCCAGCGCGCTTTTAAGTTCTTCGGAGAAAGTACCTTCTGCGTTTTGCTCCAACTGGAACTCTTCAGAATTGAAAATATTCTTGAAAACCGGCGAGTAGACAGACAGCAACTTAAAAGATAATGTGAAGGGAAATTCAAAAACCAAAAAAGTACTTACTCCTTTGTTGATGTGGACTTCTTTTTCACCCAGGATGAGGACACAGTCGGTATGGAACGGAGTGGAGGATGAGAAATGATTGACTTTTTCACTGTTACTGAAAAAAGTGAAAAATTTGGTTTAACTGCAGGAAAACCAACCGTTTTAAGGTGAATCCCCTCACATTGACTTCTGCGCAAATTTCGATGTTGCCGTTAGCATCCACAAATCCATTGTCCCGATCGAAAAGGAAGCTGCAAGTAGTGAGGTTGATGTGAGATACATTTGTAGACAGCCTGTCTCCTTTGAAGGAATGTTTGCCCTGAAAAGCGGAAGAAAATAATCAGTTAAACTTGAACAGCGATTGAAAACCTTGATTCTGAACAGAATCCTCTTTTCGCTTCTGAGGAAAATCGAATACTTAGTATCACAGACTTGACCGGCGTTTTCACGGATGCAATTGAGATAGACTGAAACATTCTCCCTGCTCTTCCAGATTCCCAGATACCTGAAAAAGAGGTGTACCAACTATGTAGCTACAAACATGAAGTTGACCATTTTGCACCACCAATCAAAACTATCTGACCGTCGAAAGATCTGTCCCTTTTGTCGTTGATGTTCCACAGCATTTTGACCAGATTCGACTCATCTAAACTCGGCAGGATAATAAATTAAGCAAAACAGAAAAGTCAAAAGGAGCCACCTTTTGATTTGGAAGCCTCAATCTCTTTTGTCTGATTGTGACTTAACGTTGAATTATTTGCACCCATGCTTGCACCCATTTTAATTGATCAGCTAAAGTGTCAATTGGTAAAATATTGTTGTTGCAGAATGCAGAAATCCATTTCCTACGCCAAATTAATTACCCGAGTAAAAAGTTTTGACTGCACGGTCAAACCTTATGGCTCGCGTCATCATCAGAGGGATGCGACTTTGTGAAGAAAAACTTTATTATTTTTAAGTTTAATTATTTTAAGTTTAATTTTAAAGTTTAAAGTATCATTCGGTAGATAAGATTCATTAATATAGGCAGGGTGGCCATATCGTTTTTTGAGAAAAGGGGCATTCGATCATGAAAAAAGGGCATTTATAATTAAATAGTTCCAAAAAGGGGCACTTTATAATTTTTTACTAATTAAGTCTTGAAACTGTCCGACGGCATAAATTTCATAGTAATGACGCGTCGAATTAAATTTTTATTCTATTTTTATTCTAGAACTTGTTGAATGTTTGCGCGTCGTCATTCTGCGGCGCTCTTGATCATTGACCCTTGCTCGCTTGAAGAAGTCTTGGATATTATAACCCACGCGTTTGGCCATGCTTAAAAGTTCTAGCGTTAAATAGCGCAGTATGCGAAAATCATACAGAATAACATTTTGAGGCAAGAAAATGCAGAAAAATAGGGCGCAATGAGTGAGATACAGTGAAAAAAAAAATCATGCATCGTTACAACAAAATTTCGAGGATATATTGTTTTATGACCCTTTTTTCCTAAAAAAGGGGGCAAATTTTCTAAAAAGGGAGCTTTATGGCCACCCTAAATATAGGTCTTGCATTAAAAGGAGGGTGCATGTTGCGTGGGATTTTCGACAATTGTTGTTTTCTTTTCTTAATCGTATATTTTATTGATAATGGCTCATCTGTTAATACATTACATTAATACATTTCTTGGCTAACTTTTTACGCAGAATTCGAAATTGTTATCGGAATCAAAATATCTTTTTAAAAATATCATGAAAAACATAAAAGTTGACCAAACCATTCATGCCGTATTTCCCTCACGTACCTCCTTTAAATTCTTGTGTAATGGCTTTTCGTAGTTTACTTTTTTTAAATAAAGTTATTAGGCAACATACCACTCAAAATTTAGCTCACTATTTTAGCTACCGTCTAAGTTGCCTACTCGCTGTCCAGAAAAAGTAGGCGAGAAACCCAATGATTAGAACACGATTTCGAATAGAAAAAGGGTATGTGAGGGAAATACGGCATAAATGGTTTAGTCAGCTTTTATGTTTTTCGTGAGATTTTTCAAAATATATTTTGATTCTGATAACATTTTCGGATTCTACGTAAAAAGTTAGCCAAGGGATGTATTAGGTTGTCCCAAAAGTTGTGAGACTAACCGCGTGATTTTTTTTGTGAAATTTTTTGAGTGATTTTTTGAACGTATTTATATTATTCGTGCATGTTTAAGTATTCTTGAGGCTATTTTCACTTGTGTTACCATTAATGCCAATAATGCCATCATACCATTAATGTGTTGCCATTATTTTTGATTTTAGATGTTGTTGAATGTGATGGAGATTATTTTGTTGAATAAAGCTTTTGAATAATGTGTTGCTTGGAATCTGCTAAAAACAAACTCAAAATACAAATAATTGAAAAACAGCCTCAAGAATACTTAAACATGCACGAATAATATAAATACGTTCAAAAAATCACTCAAAAAATTTCACAAAAAAATTCACGCGGTTAGTCTCACAACTTTTGGGACAACCTAATACTAACCGATGAGCCATTACCAACAGAGTTGTAACGGACCCCTGCCCGTCCTTCAATCGTCCTTCACAAAAAATTTTAATTTTCGTTCTTCCTTCATTCTTCACGTCATTGGGAAAAATTTTTTCGCCTTCATCTTCACGTCACCTTCACTAAAAAATTTTTCCCGCCCTTCCTTCAGCCTTCACGTCAGTGGAAAATTTTTTGTGCTCTTCCTTCAATCTTCACGTCAGTCAATAAATTTTTTTACACCCTTCCGTCAGTTCTTCACGTCAGTGAAGAGTTCTTCAATTTTAAACAATGAACAATGAGGGACCTTCACCTGTTAGATCCACATTATGAATATCAACAATAACACTTCGAATATACAGTAGATGAGGGTCGATAAGGCTAGGAGAGAATAAGAGATAGATTGGAAGTTTAAAATATAGACAAAGAGGTTTTCGAAGAATTTCGGGAATTTCGGCTCAATTTTCTTCTTCTATCTTTTTCCTCATTCCTCCAGTTTTCCGTCATTTTCCCTTCAGTGCATTTTAAACTTTCAAACAACCTTCGAAATTCCTTCACTTGGTAAATGAAGGATTTTTTCCTTCACCTTCACCTTCATTGGGTTCATGACGTGAAGGCTTCACGTCATTGAATTTTTTTTTAAATATGAGCCCTTCCTTCATGCCGTCCTTCATGGCTATGAAGTGAAGGTGAAGTGAAGGGACGTTTGACGGACGTCATGACGTTTGTTACAACTCTGATTACCAATGAAAGATGCGGTTAAGAAAACAAAACAACAATGGTCAAAAATGTCACGCAACATGCACCCTCCCTTTAACTTTAAGCCGTCAAACGCAAGAAATTTTCAATAAGTTTTCTGAGGCTATTGTGTAACTTGGTCCCACAATAGCCCCGAACATTGTAAATTTCTCGCGGTTTACAACCGGTAACTAATCGCAAATTCTGAAAAAAACAGTCAAAAACTAATGAAAGTGACTAGGTTAGTCACGTTTGTTACCATTAACTAACCGAAAATTTTCGAAAAACCAGAAATCACTCAACACTAATTAAAATGATTTCCATAATCTCAGCTACCGAATGAGACCAAACTTTATAATTGACTTCGGGTAAAATTGGCAAAAAATAAAGTTTTTCTTAAAAAAGTCGAAAAAATTGAAACGGCGAAAATCTCAGACTACCAGGCGACTCGTTACAAATTGTGACTTGTTGCAGTTTTTTCAAATGCGTGCCTTTTAGTGCTTAGTTTAGGACATACGTTTGAGACCGTCCTTAGAGACGCTGGCCTACAGGGTTGTTACGCCTTCAATGAAGGTGAAGGGCCTTCTGAAGATGGGGTATAAAAAATTTTCAGGTGAAGGAATGAAGGTGAAGCCTTCAGGACAAAATTTTTGGGTGAAGGAATGAAGGTGAAGCCTTCAGGACAAAATTTTTGGGTGAAGGAATGAAGGTGAAGCCTTCAGGACAAAATTTTTGGGTGAAGGAATGAAGGTGAAGCCTTCAGGACAAAATTTTTGGGTGAAGGAATGAAGGTGAAGCCTTCAGGACAAAATTTTTGGGTGAAGGAATGAAGGTGAAGGCTTCAGGAAAAAAAAATTGGGTGAGGGAATGAAGGTGAAGGCTTCATGGGGGCTCATTTTTGTATTGAAGCGAGGGTGAAGCCTTCACACTTAAATCTCCTTCAACGAAGATCTTCTTTAGACAATGAAGGGGGAGGAAGTCTTATATGACTAGCTTTTTCCGCAAATCCCAGTGGGAAATTGATTTGACGAATTCCCGCAAAAATAGTCAAACTCGCGCTCAGAGTTTTACTAATCTCCCAACCTTCCTAATTTAGAACGTTTGGTTTGGGTAGTGTCCTTATGGAAAGGGTAGTATCCTCCACATATGGAAGAAAGGGACAAAAGTACCTACGGCGTTTTTTTTTGGTGTGTCAATATTTTCGATTGCGTTTTTTACTTACTCAATCAATTCACCCAATTTACTGTTTTTCGATGGTCTTTTGAGTTGGAAGCTACTGGTATCTTTTATTTTGTCGTGATGATGTGGACGATTAGTAATTCTTATGCATTTTCAGCTTCGTGTTGGATATTTGAGCAAACGACGTCTTCCCTCACCTCTTGCTTTTGCTATCTAACAAAATATTATGTATTCAGATATCAGGTACAAAAAATTGTTCTTGTCTCTTTCGTAAATCACAAAAAAGTGCTGTCGAAATTGAGTGAAATATTTAGGTCCCCATTGCTCTATGTATTGGACAATGACATAATGGAGGTGACTTCTCCCTCGGCTTCAGTCATTGAATCTTACTTTGTTTCATGTTGTGTCTCCTATCTTAGTCTCTCCCCAAAATTTGTCCAGAAGTGGAGGCGTAGTGTGATGGCAGAACGTTGGCCCTAAAATCCTAAAGAGCTGGTTCAATTCCAGCCACCACCATTTTCCTCTGGAAAATCAATCCGATGTAACATTTCAGCAACTATTGGGAAGAAAAGCTCTGAACAAATATTAATCTTAGTGCGGTTTCACAGATCGCAACATGAGAATTAGCAATAAATGGTATCGCCTAAGGCAAAAAATTATTACAACCAATTCAAACGATAAAGACACATCAACTAACAAATGACGGCCAACCAAATAACTAGGTTTGTCGAGCCTCGAAATTTTCGAACCCTATGCTAAACTAGTCTCGAAAAAAAAGTCGAGATTCCAGCGAAAATCTCGATTTCGAACCCTTGGCTCGACAAAAGGGAGCTACATGCTTAAAAAAAGCTCACTTGCTTAAAAAAATTGTTCTGGCTTTTGCTGTTACTTAAATAGTCAGTTAAATATAAAGATTTGTTTTGTTACTACCACAAAAAATTAGAGATATAATCGTTTTGGCTGTAAGGATTTTTGGCTATAACAATTTAGGCTAGAACAAGGGAGAGCCCACAAAAGACGATAAATTAAATGATTTCAAATTCAATTTTTAAATTCAAATCTCTGGCGTACCTGGTACCTGCGTATTTGAAATGCAAGAATTATTTCATCGGGCACGAGCATGCCGTTTTAAAACACCGTGCTTGAAATCTTTTTGCCCCAGCTAATTTTTAACCAAAAAAAAAGACTTTTTGCCCCAGAAAAAGGTTTTTTCCCAGGTCCGAAGCCTGATTTTATGCAATCTTGCATTATAAAAATGCCCTTTCCTGTACATTATTGTATGACACTTGTGTCAAAGAAGCAATCACAACATATTACATGGTTTTTTCTAGTTCATAAAGGGTCACATTTTTATCGCTTGATTATTTTCAGTTGATTGTAATAAGACTGGGGTGGTCACGGGATGTCAAACACATCGAAAGGCAAAAGCGGCACTTCTTGTCGAGACAAAAAATTCAAAGACGATTAAATTTTTGGGTTTTTTCTCATATTTTGTCCAGAGGTTCCCTGATATCAGAACATTTCCGCTATCACGTGATATGATATGAAAGGGTTATCAGATCAGTATCATATCAGCGTCATCATACCACTATCATATCACGCAAAAAATTCAAGGATGTTATCATATCATTATCATATCAGGCGGGGAATTCAAAGCCCTTATCACTATCACTATCATATCAAATTAAAAATGGGCCGTACTTTTGGCGGCCCGGTGGCCCTTTACTAAAATTAGTTAATCAAACACAGTATTAAACGGTGCAGGGGCGTTTCGCAAAAATTTTCATCATATCATTTTTCTTATTATTTGGCGCCAACTTGAATATTTTGGTGCAATTTTAGACAAAGATAGTGGTATCATACCAACCGAACGAAGTGGTCGTCCACTTGGTGCGATTTTTTTTTTACGTTTTTCATGTTCCAAAACCTGTTTTCTAGACTAACTCGGGCATGCTGAAGATGGTTTGATAGTGGTAAAATGCCGTTTTCTCGAGTATTTTTTGAGTATTAGACAATAATTGATTTCGCCAAAATTTCGTCAAAATCAATTATTGTCTAATACTCAAAAAATACTCGAGAAAACGGCATTTAACCACTATCAAACCATCTTCAGCATGCCCGAGTTAGTCTAGAAAACAGGTTTTGGAACATGAAAACGTAAAAATCGCACCAAGTGGACGACCACTTCGTTCGGTTGGTATGATACCACTATCTTTGTCTAAAATTGCACCAAAATATTCAAGTTGGCGCCAAATAATAAGAAAAATGATAGGGTGGTATTTAATTTTGCCCCAAATTACTGAAAAATGTCCCCTAATTACTGAAAAATGCCCCTAATTCGAATTGCCCCCTAATTACTGAAAAATACCCCCTAATTTCTGAAAAATGCCCCCTAATTTTTTACAAAATTCCCCCTAATCTTTTTCTCATACTATTTTTCGTTATTGTTGCTCCTAGAAGTGATTTTGCACGCTGGACACGATAACAGTGTCCGTTTTAGTTGCTTTTTCTAACTTTTTCAATTCTAGAATAAGAGGAATTTCGATTGACTGTTATATCTACCTACCGTATTTCCTCTCACAAGCGCGCATGCGCGCTTATTTTTCAAGCGGGTCAATCTTGAAAATTTCGGGTGCTCAAGCAAAATCCAAAAAGGAATCGGTAGAGCTCACGGGGGTTAGAAAATGCATTGAACAGTTTTGCAGAAAAATTTCTCTGAGCTGAGATATAGACCGTCGAAGTAGGGGGTGCGCGCGTACCAGAGCATGCGAGCTTATTAGAGCAAATACGGTATCTTTCAGCTGACATACAACCAATTCTACAGAACTTTATTCGATCTAATCAACGTTAACAATGAAAATGACATGGACGTCTTCTCTTTCTTTTCTTTCCTAATGGCTCTGTAGTAGCATGTCTTGGGAAAGTCGTTTTGCCTTGCTTCTTCATCACCATCACGGAATGTTCACACGGTGACTTCTTTCCACCCAATAGATATGAGCATGAGAAGTGATTCAGCCAATTCGAAGAAGGAATGATCAAGTGAAAAACTGACCGCATCGTTTTGAAGTGCTCGAAAGTGTAGTCTCCTCGGACAATTCGCATGTAGAATTCCGGAACATTCTGATCCAACGCTGTAGAAGACGGCATGAAAAAGACATTGCTCCCATCGATTTCAGTTCTGTAAAGAGGACGCGATTCTTGTTCTAGCTGATACGCTTCCTTGAACACGTGCGGACTGATGTTTGGAATAAGTGCGGGAGCCTGAATACATTCAGCGTACAAAATCATCCTTCGGCGTAACAATAACGCAGTGAGTCACCGAGAAAAAAATTAGGGGGCATTTTTCAAAAAATTAGGGGGCGTTTTTCAGAAACTAGGGGGCATTTTTCAGTAATTAGGGGGCAATTCGAATTAGGGGGCATTTTTCCCGGAATTAGGGGGCATTTTTCACAGATTAGCGGGCAGATTTAAATATTACCCAAAATGATATGATGAAAATTTTTGCGAAACGTTTCGCAAAAATTTTCATATGAAAATTTTTGCGAAACGTCACACTACCTATTAAACAGAGTATCATATCAAATTCATCTGATAACAAAAAAAGCGTGTGATATCACGTGATATCAGACGTTATCATATCAAACAAATATCAGCCCAGGAAGTTTCCCATAGTTCTATCGATTGGTAAAAAAACTTTACAGAATTGCGTTATAAGTAATAAGTGTTGAGTCATTTCAGTTACTGCCTTCGTTTCAATTGGAATTTCGGTTTGGCCTCTAGCCGCCAGTGTTCCGAAAATAACACTTTGCACTTAACACATACCTTTTTTCACATATTTTGTTTTCTTATCTCAGATGTTTTTACACCGTTTTGTAGCTGAGATTTTTTTCTATCGATTGAGTGGTCAAACAACCAGTTAAAAATATTTTTTGAGGAAATCACACCAAGTGTTTAAAAAAAGTCAAGTGTTAAGTGTACACTTGGTGTGATTTCCTCAAAAAATAACGCTTAACTGGTGTGTTAAGTGTTATTTTCGGAAACACTGCTTGCCGCCAACAAGAATCACTTACCAGAAACTAAATTTTTTAGAAATATTTATTTTCATTGGTTTCTTATTGATTTGGATTGCTAAAAACCTGAAAAATGCCACAAAAAAACTTATTTCTGCCATGAAAAACTGAAAAATGTCACGAAAAGACTGAAATGTGCAACGGAAATTTATTAGTGTCACGTTCCAGTTCCACATTCCAGTTTTTTCGTGGCATATTTCAGGATTTTCATGTCATCCTGTTTTTCGTGGCAGAAATAAGTTTTTCGTATCATTTTTCAGGTTTTTTATTAATAAACAATTTGATACTTTCATTACAAAACCTTGGCGGTATGACGGTTGGCAAAAAACCGTTTTGCAAAAGCGCTATTTGGCAAACTGCAAGAGCCAAACGAAAACAGGCGGAGCCAGGCATGATGTACCGAAAAATTTTTATGAAAAACTAAGTCGATTGGCGTTTACAGAATTAAAAAATGTGGGCTATAGAAAAAGTTATGGATGTTTGAAAGTGGCCAAAAACCTTGGGACACCCTGTATTGTATTAATTTGGTCATGGTGAATATTTTTTCAATAACATTTCACACAATTGTCAATATTTGCACACTTTTACATCAATCGACCTTGAAGTTTTTCACTGATCAAGTCCAGCATAGTACTCCTAGCCGTTACAGATTAGCACAAGAAGAGTAGAATGTCATTATTAGTCCTGAATATTGATTGATCACTAATCGAGTAGCTAAACTCAAGGTCAATGTGAAAGATCTAAAGGTTGGTTAAAAGATGAAAGACTAGCAAGTAATTACCAAGTTCGTATTTATATGAGCTGCTTCTAGTTGTTCCATGTAGGCTTGGCAACGGGACGGGAATCCCACGGGAATCCCGCAATCCCGATCCCGAAAATTTTGAAAATCCCGATCCCGAATCCCGCCGGTCCAAAATCCAAATCCCAAATCCGGATCCCGATCCCGAAAATTTCGAAAATCCCAATCCCGAATCCCGCCGGAACCCATGATTAATTTAATCATGACAGATTTATTACATGTGTCATATCCTCTGTGTTATGTGTAGTCTCAAAATGTGTAGTCTAAAATTTTCCATTAGTTCGTTTGTTATTTTGACCTCATTGTTGTGCGTTTTGCAATATTACTTGTCTCTCTGTTGTTTTTGTCTCTCTTGTCGATTGTCGATTTCCAATTCTTTCAAAAGCAGCTCGCCGATTTCTCTCGGCCCCATCAACATCTGTCACCAGTGAGCAGCTCTTTAGTCATACCAGAGACGTGTTTGAGTACAGAAGGGGACAACTTGATGCAAAGAAAGCCGAACAACTAATTTTCCTCAACAAAGCTCTAGAATATGTTAACTTTACTTATTGATCGGAATTATCCGTGTTGCGATTGTGTGTTAAAATAAATTCTTTGAAATATTTAATCGAATAAATTCATTAGCGGAAAATCCCGATCGGGATCCCGACATTTTTGAGAATCCCGATCCCGATCCCGAAAATTTTGAAAATCCCGATCCCGAATCCCGCCGGTCCAAAATCCAAATCCCAAATCCGATCCCGATCCCGAAAATTTCGAAAATCCCAATCCCGAATCCCGCCGGAACACAATCTGCCAAGCCTAGTTCCATGTGACCCAGCATTGTTTTCGAAAGAATTTGGCAGTATTGAAAGCGATACATGTTGCCATCCACGAGTCGAAGAGGTCCAAGTTCATCCCACGAAAAGCATCCTCCAAACTTGACGGTACCTTTGGTGTACTTTGGATCGAATCGCTTGTTGACTAGACGACACAAATATCCTTTTCCATCATTTCCAATCATGTTAAACTTGCTTTCCTCGGACCATATCACTTTCTTCCAGTCATCCACTGTCCAATCTTGATGTGTCTTCGCAAACTTCAACCTCTCATTGACATTATTGGGCAAAATACATGGCTTCTCAGCAGAACGACGACCGAAAAGACCACCCTAAATGAAGAATAAGTTGCCCAAACAGACTAATCTCTTGAATACACACCTCAACGAGATGACGCTGAACTGTTCTGGTGCTGACATTGTCTAAACCAAGCTCTTCTCAAATTTCTGGTGCTGTTAGCTTCGGATTTTCCTTCGACTTTCTTACAATCCTTTGGTCCGTTCTAAAGTCTCAATAAGATATTTCAAAGCAAAACTGCTGAAAAAGGTACGTGTCGTCTGTTGAGCGTGGTTTTCCACCTATTTTGACTGGCACTGGATTCTTCACACGCTGATAGACCTTCTAAACGCCCACCTTGGTCATCTGCACATGCTGGGCGATTTTTTCGAAGCTCCATTTGTCATCGGTGTCATGCAATCTCACAATTAACTTTTCAAGTCTTTCATCGCAGCGTTTTGGAGCCATCTTCAACAATTTTACGATAAAAGGTCGTTGAAATTTGATGTCGTTAACTATCAATTGTCGGGCTTAAAATTCGAGTGAATTCAAAAGCATAGTAAAATGTTGGTAAAAAAAATTATGGAAAATTAAACAACACTATCTTGTAGAGGAAGGAAAATGCTACAAAACTGTATGTTTACTTTTTTTAACCACGAATTTGTCACTGAAAATTTCAAATTTAGAAAAAAATAGGTGCCGTTAACTATCAATTGTCCGCTACTGTAGTTGCAAGTATTTTTTTACATTCGAAGCCACCATAGTAACCGAAATTTCTTCAGCAATCCGAATCACTAAACAGAATTTCAAAAAAAATTAGTTGTCGAGATATAAGCTAAAGTTGCAAAACAGTCAGTATTTGCCTGAATTTTCCTAAATTCGATCATATTCCAACAACAAAGTATTTGTTCAGTGATTCAGATTTCTGAGGAAATTTCGGTTTGGAATGATAAAAATTAGGTATTGCCATTGAAAGATAACCAAGTGGACAGCTGGCACCGGTGCCAACTGTCCTGTGTCCTTTCCTCACCATGGTGCGAAATGGCACTTTTGCAAAATGGTTTTTTTGCGAAATAATTTTTTTGCCAACCGTCATACCGCCAAAACATTTACTTCAGTTACTTCTACAAGCCCAGGAAAATCTTTGTTTAATTATCTCCAATAATTTTTTACTCGAACTCTTGTTTTCTCTTCTCCTTTGTAGTCCAACTACCAAATATGTCAGCAAAACAACCAGCACTGCCATCAGAGCTATCCCCAGTCCAATTGCTAACTGGACTACAGTCTTAGATTGTTGTTCCACTGGTCGTTCTGGTGAGGTTACAAGCTTGGATGGGTAGGTTTTCAAAGAAGGTGCAATTGGTTTTGCTGGTACTCCTGCACAAATTTTTCTTTGAAATTTATTCTCGCATTGCAAATAAGCTCACCTTTGACCAGCACATAGCCGTCACCCCCGTCATTAATCTCTTGCATCTGAACAGAAACATTCTTGGACACCACTTTGACTTCATGCACCACTTTTTCCTCCTTCTCCGTTTCATCTGGCTGGAATTCTTTGGCAGGCATCAGTTCTCTCCTCACCACCTTTTTCTTAGTGTTGTTGGTGGGACACAACTCGGGGAAGTTGTAATCGGGGGAAATGTCCACAGAGCAGAAGAAAAAGACGTCATTGTTGACTGGGAACTTAAATGCTTTCATGGTGAAGAAGTAGACAATCTCTTGCTGCTGGCCATCCTCCCCCTGCTTTTGTCGGTGCATACTGCCCAACACTTGAGGATGAACGGAACATCCTGAGTGGTCGATCAGCTGGATGTGGCTGGCCTCGGTGCCGTCTGAAGAGTAGCAGGAGTGCACGAAAATGTTAAATTGGTTAGGATCTACAAATTTTTGTTACAATACTTTAAAACCACTAATCCATAACCCACCTCTAGAACCAGTTTTGGCATGAACCACCAGGGTGATTGGCTCCCCAATCTTGACTGCTCCCTCCACTCTGGAACTGTTGGCTGGATTGGTGCCTCCTCTTCGGATCTCCAAATAGATACTTTTGTCTAACTCTGCGGTTGGGGGTTGCTGGCTAGCATACATCCTGACCACTTCCCTCCTCAATTCACCAATGGAAGGGGCAGAAGTAGTTGTAGTGGTAATAGGGGCACTAGTAGGAGCACTTGTAGTACTAAATGGCTCCCCCGGCTGCATCATACTCACCCTGAACAGAGGCACTATAGCCCAGGGTGAGTGAGTAGTGGTGGTGGGCAAACCTCTAAAAGGGTCTTCTGGAGTGTTACCTTGCTGACTGGCTCCATTGTTCAAATCTTGGATCTCCTTTTCCAAGTTGTTCTTGTAGCCTATTTCATTGTTGGAGGAAATAGGCGTATTGAATGGATCTTCCAGAGGGACTATGACTGTAGGCAATTCCGCTACTACACTATTGCCTTGGGAAGAGGTTGGAGTATATCGGAGGTTGTTTTGGGTGGGTCGGAAGTTGACATTTTGGGGTGGGATATGCCATTGCCGGTTGCCGTAGAATAACAAAGCTGGCTGGATGGCTTTAGTGGGCGAGGAGGAGGGAAGAAAATCTACAATTTTATTGGATATTATTTCTAATTAAATTATTTGAGCGACCTTTAGGAGTAGGAGAAGCATTTAGAGGCACAATTGGATGAGTGATAGGACTTCGTCTGACCTCATTGCTATTGTCTAGTAGCTGCACTCCACTGGAGGGGATGGGAGCTAGCTCGCACACAAAGGCATACTTCTTGTCGGCTGCTGTGAGCGTATATTTGTCCATTTGCACATACACTCTGTTCTCCACCATGTCAACAACCTATCAAAATACTGATTTTTTACTCTGCAATGACTCACAATAACCAACCTGTCTGGTGTTGTGAGTGGCTTTAGTGCCACAACCCTGCAATGGAATCGAGAATAGTACACTCTTGGAATAGAAGCCATTGTAGTAAATGCACTCATGCACATTGCCAAACCCTAGGGAATAAACTCGACCAGAGAAGGGCCTGTCGAATTGGATGTGAGCATGCATGCCTCCTCCTCCACTCATGCACATTGCACTCACTTCTACAATGCAAAACAGTTAACTACAATCTATTTTACATTTATTACCTTTGACTATAGGGGTGACCCCAGCCAATGGAGGTTCTCCTGTCCCACCCTCATTAACCAGCACATAGTTGTTCAGGGCAGCTGGGTAGGACGATAGCATAGAAGAAGGAACTATTGGCACTTGGCATGAGGAGCAGCCGAAAAGGCCAATAAATAGAAGTAAAATTAAATCCATTTTAAAATAAATAATCCCTGTTTAGCATGGTAATCAAACCAAAGAGAGAGGGCTCGGAGGCTACCGCATCACCTCCAGACCATGTTGCAATAATCATCCACCAGAAAAAATTTACGTCTTGTATGTAAACCAACAAAGCATGAGAAGATTGTTCACACCAAAAAGTATCGGAAGAAGAGCTTTATTCAAATACCAATTTAGGAGGGGCGCAAGAGGTCAGCAGCCCTTTTTTCTTGTGGTTGCGCAAGAAGTAGGATTTTTGAATGAAGGACCTAGTTCTTCTTTTTCCTGCTGCAATTAACTGGCTGAGGCAGGTAGTAGTTGTGGTAAGTGAGGAGAATAATCACTGCCAACTTTTACTCCAAAAAGAACAACCAGCCACCAGCAACTGTAACCTACATTCCTCCTGGAGCAGGCACAATTGCTTTGACCTTGGGGCTGAGCGTTGATCTGTCCATGGCAACCAGCCGGCCATTATTATGTCTTTTGGCAGTTTAGTGGACTGCATTTTTAGTGATTGCTGTTGTTGCTGATTGTTTACAGTTATGAAAACAGTTTTTATTTTAATAAATCAGTAATGTAAATATGTTTTGCACGGTGGCAAAAAGAGAAAAAGAAATAAAAACTACAAAACACCTAAACTTGAATAAAAAATTACTCGAAACACACCTTGCTGGAATCACCTGGCATCGTTCCAAATGATTTTTTGTTTTTTCCTATAAAACCTATAAAACAGCATTTTGCTTTTTCACTCAAAATATCCGCTCAAGAACTTCCAGCCGGATGTTCAGTCTCACTAAATAGCAAAATAATGCAACAGGCAAGAAAGACACCAAAAAAATGCGACAAACAAGGCCAGGAAAGTGCAAGAAGCTGATTTTTGAGTTTTTGCGCAACTAAGAATTTTTGGAATTTGTCGTTGTTATTAAGTTGTACACAGTGTTGAATTGCTCACTCGCAAAAGCCAGACAAAAGACATCTTATGATATAGAAACATTAGTACAGTCTTATAAAATTTCTTATAATATTGTGAGTGAAATCAGCATAAATCTAACAAGGGTTGTCGACAACAAAACATGGCTCCAAAACGACATTAAAAAAATACACATTAGGTAAATTTTATTGTACAATTATTATAGATCGTTTTGGCTTAGCAATTATTTTCGGCCGACATCTTGGGGCGTAATCGTTTCGCCAATGCAAGTTTTGCCAATGGGACCTTTTACCAACGCCAATAGCTTCTTTTCTCAAGTAATTTTAATTCTTTGCCACTCATTTTGTAGCCAATGAGAAAATATACCAATGGTAAAATGATATCATTGGCGAAAGTTTCGCTGGACAAACGGTTACGCCCTACATCTTTGACGGAATCAGTTGAAGAACATCAAAGTTCTTGTGTTCACCATACTACGTCCAATACATACTGCTTTGCAGGCGTTTTTGGATTACAATTGTATCAAAATCGTCTCTATCTTCCCGACTAAAATGCATTTTAAACTGGAAATCAAACAGCGAGCAAAAATATGGACCTTTTAAATACAAATCCCGTCCAAATTGGGCCAAATACAATCAGGGATCGTTTAAATCTGGCAAGTTTGGGTGATCTTGTGATCTTTTGCCGAAATACGTCACTTTAGTTCAAAAAATTGCAAAGATTATGATTTCGCCCATCTGTAAATGACCACAATTTTTCCAATAAGACCTGCGGTTTTTGATATAACGGCACTGATTTTTTAGAGAGGATGCCCTTATATCGGCATCCATGGATTTTATTGGCTGTAAGTATAGTCGTGTTGAGGGGTCAACATTTTTAAAAAGTGCTAAAATATCAATTTTTGTGTGGGGGAAGTGCCAAATCTGATATTTCGGATACCCCCTCCACTTTTTGAGCTCTACAAGATGGCATTAACAGAAATTTGATATATTGTCTATACAAAATTCTGGCAAATGTTGACCCCTTAACATTTATTACCGAAGTAGAGCTCAAAAAGGTACCCTAGGGTCATAAATATAAAAAAAGAATTTAAAAAATATTGACCCTAAATGTTATGATTACGGCCATTGGCAAAAAGTGTGGTGTAGCTTAGAAAAAATGAGTGAAATCAAAATCCTTCATACTTTTCTGACTAGACTGACCGAAAACAACTGTCAAATATACTGTCTAATATAAAAAGGCGTCGTGCCCATCTGGTGGTCGGGCTTGAGGGTGGGAGCGGGAGGGGGTGTGCCGTTATCGTCACTTGATTGTACAATTTTTGCCTAACTTGCTATGACCCATTGTTTTGCTTGCCACATAAACAACTCGTCTTACCTATAAGTGTGGACATATTTTCGAACCCTATTGCACAACAAGTCGGCATAGTAGACAGGGGCTGGAATGGATACCACAGCTTTACTTCTGCCCACTAAATGGCACAATCCATACATACAACTCTGCAAACAACCACAGTTCAACACTTTTAGAGCTTCAGCTCCATGTACCTGCCATTCATCTGCAGTCAACTTCCAGGTGTCATACTGTAGTGGCTCGACCATGGTGTAATGGGCAGGTCGGGAAGTTCCCTGAACTGTCTTCTACCATAACTAATGTGCAGAAGTTAAAAATAGCTTGCCAATCTGCCTTCCTGAGAGCATAAGAAAAAGTCCTGGGCATTGTGCAATTGTCCATTCGGGGTGCGGGATAGGGCACCGGTGATGACTGTGTCTACCACTGTGCCTGAAGGCACGTTCCCATTCGGTCTGAATCTATCGCTGGTGTGTCTGCCCCCTTGTTGCTCTCTTCTACAATTTGCATGTCTTGGCTAATTGTTTTGGTTTCTTGTATTTTAAAGGACTTTTTGAAAAATATTTTTACCAGGGTAGACGCATAATGGTAGCAAGTTTTGGAAAAGTAAAAATATTACATGATAGTGTATTTGATGGTTGGAATGGAAAGAAAATAACTAACTCAGTATGCCAAAACCGTGTTCCATGCTTCTTTTGGACAACCAGATAGGAAATGGTTGGCTGATAGTTGGGCAGTTTATAGAAGTCTATAAATCTCCGGCATGCATATCCCAACTGACCCAGTTCCATTTCAGACATATGACTTATTTCCGAGTCGCTGACGCCATCTCTGAGCACAACTATGTGACCGGGAGCTTTTTTGTGGTTGGACTAGAAATACATAAAAGCTAAGTAAAAAACAGCACGAATTAACTTTGTAGAAGGCATCCAAAGCACTCTCAAACATCAGTGACAACTGCGGGAGCTTTCTGTGACCATCCTTATCAAAAGGGAACACGTCGAACCAACCACGGAATCTAAAATTAAAAAGATGAACAGTTGTAGGCGGCACATACCACGTGAAAGAAAAGTCTTTGCGGATTTTTAAAAACTAATGTTTAGGTATCAAGAAACTTTCGAAAAATTATTTTAAATGCACCATTGCGTAGCATTTGGCTCCAAACAATTGGGAAGTCACTTTGAGAAGTTGACAGGCATTTTTATCAATTTCAGCTAGGTCAAACGTTAAATTTAGGGTTTAGCGCCCTAGCAACATTAAAGTGGTATCTTGTAGCGCAGTTCAAGAGCTACAAAACCTATTTTACCAAAAAAATTTTCGAAAATCTGAGTGCTGTGATATGGCCTTTTGTAAAAAATCGATTTCTTTAAAAAATGACCAAAATCCAAGTTTTTATGATTTTCCGGATTTAAGACATTTTCGAAGAAATCGATTTTTTCAAAATTCAATATTTTAAACTCAGATTTTCTAAAATTATTCTGTAAAATATGTTTTCTTGCCGTTGAGCTGCTACACAATATAATGCTGAGATGTTGTTTAAGCGCTAAACTCTAAATTCAACGTTTGATCAGCTAAATTGATAAAAATGCTCGTCAACTTCTCGAAATGACCTTAGAAGTGTTTATAGCCAAATGCTGAATTTTTAAAAATAATCTATATTAAACCGATAGCACATTTTGAAGAGAAATATAGAGCTACACAATGGTGTGTTTAGAATAATTTTTTGATACCTAAACATTAGTTTAAAAAATTCGCAAGGTTTCGGTAGGATAGGACAAACCTAGAGTTAAATTTGTTAAATTTACTGGTAAATTAAAAATCGGTAAATTTACTTGTAAATTATCCCTTATTCACTGAAGATCAGTAATTAGAATTTTTTATAACTGTCGAATTTCTCGAATATTATATGAGAAATTCTACAGTTATCAACGTACAGTTATAATCCTCAGTCAGTATTTCCCCATCGATAGCTCTACGTTGGTAACTGTAGAATTTCTCGAATATTATATGAGAAATTCTACAGTTATCAACGTACAGTTATAATCCTCAGTCAGTATTTCCCCATCGATAGCTCTACGTTGGTAACTGTAGAATTTCTCGTATATTATATGAGAAATTCTACAGTTATCAACATACAGTTATAATCCTCAGTCAGTATTTCCCCATCGATAGCTCTACGTTGGTAACTGTAGAATTTCTCGTATATTATATGAGAAATTCTACAGTTATCAACGTACAGTTATAATCCTCAGTCAGTATTTCCCCATCGATAGCTCTACGTTGGTAACTGTAGAATTTCTCGTATATTATATGAGAAATTCTACAGTTATCAACATACAGTATAATCCTCAGTCAGTATTTCCCCATCGATAGCTCTACGTTGGTAACTGTAGAATTTCTCGTATATTATATGAGAAATTCTACAGTTATCAACATACAGTTATAATCCTCAGTCAGTATTTCCCCATCGATAGCTCTACGTTGGTAACTGTAGAATTTCTCGTATATTATATGAGAAATTCTACAGTTATCAACGTACAGTTATAATCCTCAGTCAGTATTTCCCATCGATAGCTCTACGTTGGTAACTGTAGAATTTCTCGTATATTATATGAGAAATTCTACAGTTATCAACGTACAGTTATAATCCTCAGTCAGTATTTCCCATCGATAGCTCTACGTTGGTAACTGTCGAATTTCTCGTATATTATATGAGAAATTCTACAGTTATCAACATACAGTATAATCCTCAGTCAGTATTTCCATCGATAGCTCTACGTTGGTAACTGTCGAATTTCTCGTATATTATATGAGAAATTCTACAGTTATCAACGTACAGTTATAATCCTCAGTCAGTATTTCCCCATCGATAGCTCTACGTTGGTAACTGTAGAATTTCTCGTATATTATATGAGAAATTCTACAGTTATCAACGTACAGTTATAATCCTCAGTCAGTATTTCCCCATCGATAGCTCTACGTTGGTAACTGTAGAATTTCTCGTATATTATATGAGAAATTCTACAGTTATCAAAAATTCTAATTCACCGGTTTTAGGTTGATTAGGAAGTGCCCCGTGAATTATTGGTGAATTTACCGGTAAATTTATCAGTTAGTTTACCATCGCGGAATTCTGATAAAAATCACCTAGTCACTTCCACATCTAAATTAGCAGTGACTGCAGCTATGGAGGGCATGTCCTCATCTCTGCTGGGATGGATGGCGTCCACACCTAAGAATAGAGTAGGCGCTTTCACGTCTGTGAACTTCCTCCATCTAAAACAAGGATTAGTTGAGGTAGACAATGAAGAAAACTAACCCGTGGCAGTTTATCACCTTGTTGTTGACCCCCTCCAGCTTGCAGTTTATCTTGAGCAGCATGTTGTTGAGTGTTGCCGGATCACCCATTCCAGCTGGACTTTTATTCCCCTTCTCCATTCTCTTGAGTGTAGCTATTTTAACGACTTGAGACATGATACCCATCTCCAGCTCACATCTTGTTTTGATAAAGTCTTAATTTTACAACGAAAATTTTTACTGCGTTAAAGACCAGTGTTGCTTTTCTGTCCGGACAGAAAAAAGTCGGAAAGTTGGCGGTGAGAAATCGGACAGAAATCACAAGGCAAAAGAAAGTTTTCCAAATTAATTTCTTCCCATTTTTTTGGAAAACTTTCTTTTGCCTTGGTCCTCTTTTTTTTTTGCAGATTTTTGCATGAACATTTATTACCGATCTGCTTAACACCGTAAAATCAACAAAAAAATCATGACCCCCTTGCATTTTATTTCTTAGAACTTTGGCACTGACAAAGAATCGAATGGCATCAGAAGCAGTGCATCGGAAAAGTTGTCTCACAAGAAGGCTTTCAAAGTCAATGGGCTGTACGTTTTTCACAATTTTCTTTATCGGCATTTTGCTACAAAAATAAATTAAAGTATAAGCGTTCTTGCAAAAATCGGCAAAAAAAACAACAGGGGACCAAGGCAAAAAACCCCCTTCATTATCATATAGGGCCCTTTTGTAGCCAAAATACTTCTTTCTGCCACTATAACTTTTTTGCAGTAAAAATACTTTTTTTGCCGCACCGCAAATTTTCTTTTTCCGTGAAAAATCGTTTCATTACTCGGATATCGTGCTTTCTCGAGCATACCAAGTGGTCGTCAAAGTGATCAAGTAAAGCTGGACAAATGTGATTCACTTTCTTTCACAACGGATATTTGGTCATCAAACTCGGTTTCTCTTTTATCAGGTACTTTGAGGTTAACTTCTCGTATTGAATTGTTTTATTGTTTGAATTAGATCGGTGCATATAAAGAATATCTGTAGTGTTTTTTGCTGTACGTATCTTTATGTACCGCACTTTTTTCAATAAAAAAATGAGACATAAAAAACTGCGAAACCGTGGTTGAACCGCAATTATTTTTTGCGGTTTAACTGCAAACCGCAATTTCTGAAAAAATCGCACCTCAAAATTGCCCGCACCCCTAGTCTACAACACTACTAATAAGCGCCCATCTCCAACTTTGAGTACCTACATCTAAAAGTAGAGTGAATATTTTTTAGAACTGTTTATTGCGTTTTGTTTAATCCTACGAGCTCTAGCTATTTCTCAAATTTCCACGACCCTATTGTCGTTGAGAGGTCCACAAAAAAAATCGCCTTGGTCCACCCTGTTGTTTTTTTTGCATACTGTTATAGAATGAGAGTCATAGGTAACTACGCACATACATTCTTCTTCTCTTGTACATTTGTTGTTTTTACTTCCTGTTGTAACACGTCCTAAATTCTAGGTCCTGTTCTTTTGCATATTAAATTATTGTATTTAGGGCCAGTATATACCGTATTTCCTCTAATAGAGCCAGACTGGCTCTATATTTCAACCTCCCTCTACGGTCTGGCTCTATTAGGGCATCTGGCTCTATTAGAGCATCTGGCTTTATTTTTTACTTATCACAAACTACCAAACAAAATTTATTTCAACAAGAATACATACAGCACCATTTAGTACCATCTAGCAAAAGTAGATAGATATTCGACTCGACGTTTATTTGGCTCATAGACTCAACGTTTATTTGGCAACAACAGAATAATGCGGAATTTACGAGAAAATGATAACAGAATAATGCGGAATTTACGAGAAAAAGGTAACAGGAGATGCTGGGTTTAAATAACTGGCAGTTGATTAGAAGGCATGAAATTCAGCATTCGGGGCATTCAATTCATCGTTCCAGTCCAGCTCAATAGATTCATCACTCAGAAAGCCATTCATTTCGTCTTCTTCGGCATCAACTATTTCGTCCAGAACCAGTTTCTTCTTTGCTTGACGCGACATTTGAAGTTCGGATAAACCCACGGGAATAGGTCCATGCGGCTTAAAGCAGTGTATTTGGTCGTCTTGACTCCCATCATGACAAATAGTGATCCCACAGTCTTAAGAATAGTAGATTTCATGAGAAAAAAAATCAAAGACAGACCTTTGAAAGACTTTTCAATGGCTTCGGAAGCTAGTGAGTCCCATGCGTCTACGATCCATTGCAGGTAGACGTACATCGAAGGTGCTTTGGGTTGCCACTCCTCGTGAATTCTTTCTGCGCGTCATTGGCCATCCAGACGTCATAGCTTGAGCGTATGTGAGCCTTAAACGGACCATTCCATGAGACATCTGGCGCCTAGACATTTGTAAGTAAAAAGCAAACAATGAGAGAAAAATAAACCTGTATAAACTTTGTGCAACCGCCCGGGATCACCGCTGTGTGAAGGTCGATTTCATGAAGCTCCTTCTTTGTTGCTTCGCTGAGATGGCACCGAAATGAGTCCCAGATCAAAATACGCTTGCCGAATAGAGAACGTCCAAAGATTCGATCCAGGTAGTCGACGGTCAGTTCATCGTTCATCCATACTGTTCCTTTCCAGCACAGCTCAAGCTTTTTTCCAAACTTGTCGACGATGGCTTTTGCTTCCTTGTCCATCCGCTTCCTAGGCAGCAGCACAAATGGTTTAGCTTCCTCCCGTCAGAACGCGCAGTGAGCATAACGGTGATCCTTGCTTTGTCGTGTCCAGTCGTCAGAACAGATACCTAAAGTAATAATAAAGATTAAGTTGAAATTAGACAACTAACGACAAAAAGTTACATCCTTTGCTCCCTTCTCATCGATACATTTTGCACCCGACACATCCAAATAGACTGCAGTTTCGTCGGCCGCGTAGATTCCTTTGTAGCTAAAGAAAACATGAAAATGCATACAATATACAAAACCAAAATTATACCTGTGTTTCTGTCGGACTTCTGAGATGTACAGCAAAAAGTCGACAATCTTCTTGACGTAATCGCTCGGTGACTTTTGGCAGACCGTAGTTGGAACACGTAGACGGAAGTTATGTCGAGCCAAGAATTTCACAAGCCATCCTCTGCTGCCCTAATATGAAAATAAAAATATGAAATCCATGAACTTTGAACTTCAATTTTCGCAAACCCAAACCTTGAATCCCTCTTCGTCTTCCTCCGCATTGAACATTTGGATCGCCTTTGCTGCAGAATCGTATGCGAAATACGAAGTTTTTGATCGACGATCCCTGACCCAGGCTGCGAGTTGCTGATCAAGATCTTTGAATTTGATTGGACGGCCGCCTCCCTTCAACCTTTTTTTGAACGTTCCAGCAGGCGAGGAATGCCTAAAAACTCTCATAATACCAATAAAGTTCAAAATAAATGATACATTATATGTTGTAGCTGATTTTCTTTCTTCACCCAATCATTCACCGTAGACCAATCAACTCCGAACTTCTTGCTTGCAGAAAGCTTGGAACCTTGCTGTGCAGCTTTGACGACCTTCAGCTTGAACTCCGTGCTGTATGACTTTCGTTTGACTTCCAATTTAGCCTTGACGACAGAGTGCTCTTCTTCCGATTCGCTTGAGTAGTGCGCGATAAGATCCATAACGCTAAAAAAACAATGTCGAAACATTGCAAGAAAACACGAAAAAAAGTGATTGGTCATTGCAAAAAAATTCAATGTTTACAAATGATTCAAGAATGAAAAATGTGGTGCGAAATGAACAATTTTTGAGCTTTCATAGGTCAATGAATTTTTCAAATAAAATTTTGGCGTTCTGGAATAATTTTTTGGATTAGGCTCTATTAGAGCATCTGGCTTTATTTTTCAACCTCCCCCTTCACAGTCTGGCTCTATTAGAGCATCTGGCTCTATTAGAGGAAATACGGTAAATGACGTTTTTCAATGAATTCGAGAATGTCAAATTGCCGGATGGCTCGATCTTTCGTGTGCATAGCAACAAATGTGAAGGGATGTGGGCTCACATAAAGCACAACATCAAAATAAGTTATGGTACAAGCAATGCCCTCCTTCAGTCGCATGTGAGTGAGGATGTTTTCAGATTAAGTTGTAAAGCCTTACATTATAATGTATTTAATTACTTTATTGTTATTGTTGGTAAAATGTATCCTTTGTAGTGTTGCTTATGGTATAAAGTGATTTGAGTATTGTGGAATATTATGAAAAATTAATAGGTACATGTGCATGCGTAAAACAAAAATTTTACACCTTTTAAATAGGATTTTTTTAACATGAAAATCCTTACGAGCCAAGAAGAAAAAAGATGAATTTTTTTAACAAGAGATCAAGGCAAAATTGTGACAAAAAACTACAGGGGGGACCAAGGAAAAATTTTTTTTGTGGACCCCCTCAACGACAATAGGGCCAACTTTATTAGGCCACAATATTACCTACCATAAATATAGTCGTCGTTTTTGTCGTTGACGACAAATACAAACAGAGGTTCAGCGTTAGGATGGTATTCGTCAGCCTGTTGCTTTACATTGTCCAGAAATTGTTTGAAGTGCGGAAGGTCATAGCGTTCTTTCACCTGTTGTTCATCTATTCTCCTCAAAGCGTAGGTAAACACACCAAATCCAGGGTCTGCCACAAATTTGATTCCCTTTTCTTTACAGCAATTAATCCAGTTGGTAATAGCTGAGCTGCAATATTTTTAATAGTTTATAGTTTTTACTTATTTTTCGAAAGGTTTACTTCAAATTCAAACCAGAGTAATCACGAATATCCAAACAGATCACAGCCAGAACAAGAACTTTATCCACTGGCTTTACCAAACCTCCTCTCGAGGTTTCCTGCATCAAAAAATTACTTTTGAGAATTTTTGAGAAAAGATACTTTCTACCGCGAACATATCTGGTTTAAGCAATTTCCTGCCCTCCAAACGGACCATCTTCCTGTCTATGCTTACTCCAAAACTGTTGGCAAATGGATTGTTGCACAATTGGGAGTCGTCCACCAGTTCTCTGATCATTCTGAAGCGGTTTTCTGGGTCATAAGTTGTTTTCTAAACTATGCATGTTGAAATATACATATACGTATTTTCTGTATTAAACGCCCCTGGGCGTTTAATTTTCAACCCTAAAAAATCTAAAATTGTCAATCAAAAATGGCCTGAACTCTAAAAACCTAACCAAAAAAGAGTCGTTTATCAGAGAGGGAGCGTTTAACAGAGAAAATACGGTAAGTTGAATTGACTTTCCACCACTAGACCACCTACCTTGACCATTATAGCGAGTTTTTCTGGTCGGAGTCTCTTGCGTATCTTCTGCATACGATCAGAAATCGTCAGCAATTCCATGGGAATAAATATGTTTTCGGAGACTGGCTGCACTTGCACCAAAGGCATGTTGGGATAACGAAGGTGGATTTTATATCTCCGTTGAAAATACTCCTGCACACTGACTTCACCCATGGCTGGATCGGGGATAAACCGAGGTTGGTTGGGCGACACTAATCGGACATACTTAGGGTGGTAGGCACTATATTTAGCCTTGAGCATCAAACCTAAACATAAATCCTAGAGATTTTAATTGTGGAAACCGAGCTTACCCTTCAAAGCAGTATCTAAACAGTGCATTTGTTCATTGTTCATTGTGTAGTCTGTGAGTAACTCTTTGTCTCTCTCAGTCAAGGTTCTGTCATAGAGAAATGCGTAAAAATCGATCAGCTCCAGATTGACCTTGGCAAACACAGAGTGAGCTACTGCAAACCAAAAAGCTACGCAAAAATAGAGAAGGTACTTACAGTCACTGTTGAACAAAGGCAAGCCCTTGGAGTCCATTTTAAAAGCACACTTCAGAGCTCGCAGAACCACCATACAATCACCTAACTCTATGGGAGCATAGGCATGATCAAATGGAATACGATAAATTTTGGTGGTCTCCGTAAACCAGTTTTCTGCCTGACCACTGCAATTTTCCTTTTAAAGCTCAACTTTGTATACATTTTAGTTAAAAATAGTGAAAACCAACAACATGGGACATCTGACACACTGCGAATACATGGAATGCAGGAACTGAAGTTGCTGGTTGGACAGAGGAACATCGGCTTGCTGCTCAAGAATTAACTCATCTACTTTTTGAAGAATAATGTGCACTAACATTTCACGGCTATGTCCAGCAGGCGACTAAAATTTGACAATTCGTCGCAATACCAAATGAAAATATTAGCAATTTTGAGTTTTGCAAATTTGATAACTAGTGTTTTCAAAATTTAAAATCAAGATTTTGCCTCAAGTTTCTTAACATTGCCTATAACTTCTTTCCAGGTTTTTATTTTTAGGATTAAACTCGTTTTTTCTTGTAAAACCCTGAGAAAAAATATTGAGGTTAAAATTGTTGGCTAAAATCAAAGTATTTTTTGTGGATTTTTCAACTTTGTGGGCTTGTGTGGCTAAGGGACAGTGCTACTAAATAAGGTTTTAATAAAGCAGATATGGTTACAAAACTATGGGAAAAATCGAGTAAATTTGCCCCGGGATTTGTCCGTGATTTTTTCTCAAGAAAATGTGCTACCTACCTGGCTTGCAAAAGCCTAAATTTAGTAATGTGATAACTGTATATAGCCTTCCTAAAATAGTTGACAGGTAACGAATTAAAAGTTACATGGTTGAACTCCCATTCAAGCTCGGCTCCTTTTTTGACTACTTCCTTTTTGTCAAAATCCCAGATAGGATTGGCACAATAGAGGGTGGCCGCATTGTCATAGATCAAGTGACGGTAATCCCCAAATATGTCAGGGAATTGAAGAACTGCCGACCAAAAAAGTTCCTGGCATATAGCCCTGAATATATAGTGGGTCAAAGGTGAAATTGATCAGGAAACAAAACACTTGCTTTCCCTTCTTAATAATGCCATTGATTGACAACTGTAAAATGTAGACGTGGACAAGGCTTGGTTTCAAAGCTCGGTCCCTTTGGGCAAGAGACACTCTGTAGTAGTTGGTGACCAGCTGCAGTTTTTTGCCCAAAGTTCCCTGCAGTAACTGCTTTTCATTCCCAGCAGTATATTTTTGCTCGGGTTGCCACTGTTGCTAAAAAAATGTAAAATATACTTTTAGAGAATAGCAAAAAGATACCGATTTGGAAGTGCTTGGCTGTTGGTACATCAATCAAAAAAGTAATGTTAAAATGCTGCTTGATTTTGCTCGCAGATCAATAGTGTAAGGAGATTTTGTGCAAGAAAAAGAAAACAAATATATATTTCGTAATGCTTTCGATCGGCCGTAGACATTTTTGGAATATCAATGCATTTACTCAATTTAGAAAAAAGCTTATGAAACCACTTTTCTATAAAAAATCAATAGTTTTGATAGCTAGTGGTCAAAAAAAAGAAAAGGGATAGAAGTTCCTATGTATTTGTCCATATGTCTGCATAAAAATAGGTTTTTATAGCGTGTCTAGACTTTTGGGTCTAAAAACTTTTTCCAATATTTTTGTTAATTGTGCCGCAATCAATATTATTTTGATAAGAATTATTGCAAAATTGTGATAAAAATAGCAGCCACTGATATCAGGCAGCAAAAAGGTACCCTGGTTCACCCTAAATAGCTTCTCAAATTCGCCCCATTTCCATCGGTCTAGCGTAATATATCTTCCAGTATGGCGTTTCGCCCAACTTATATCCAACGTAACTCTGGTCAACTGAGAAGGTAATTGAAAAAACCTAGTCAAAATTCAGTCCAAAGCACTAACTATTCGAATCAATGAACAATTGGCTGAATAACATAAAAGGGCAGATATCAGAGCTGGCCTCTGAAGTACTCCAGGAAGCCACAGAAGAGGTGGAAGATCCGGAAACAGAACTACAGGCACATATTTTGATCGAAATTGCTAGAATTGAATAACCAAATTTAATTTTTCAGGTGGAGCGCAAGAAGTGTGCCGAAGCCGAGAGACAACTGGTGGTGGAGAAGTCCAGCACAGAAGCTCTCCACAAAAAGATCAATGAGTTGGAGGAACAGCTGTATAGTGCTAACCTTGAAAACGATGCAACGAGGGAGAAGTTTGAGCACATGATCTATGACAGGGATGCACACATCAAAAAGCTCCAAGTGGCTATTTAGTTTGTTGGTAGGATAATTGCATAAAAATTGTTTAGATTGAGATTGAACAGAGCCGCTTCCACCAACATGATGACCAATTCAAGCCAGTCTCTTTCCAGACAATTGACTTGACTGGAGAAGAAGACAGACCATCTAGAGCTGAGTCAAGTGCTAAGCCCTCCACTTCTGCCAGTCTAGAGGTTAAAACATTTTTATCCAAAAATCCTGGGAATCAATCTAGTGATATCAGGCAATAACCCGCAAACATCAGAAAGAAATAGCTCTATTGAAAGAAAAACACGAGCAAGAGATCCAAGCTCTAATGTCAGTCAATGCGGAGAATGTAAGGCATTTACGGCAGGAATACGAGGCCAGAATAAATGAGCTCCAGGTTGCAGTTTCTCTAAAAAACTTATTATTATATAAATTATTTGTGCGTTTTCAGAGCTGGGGTGCCGACATGCCCACATCCAACATTGAGGTTGCAGAACAAAAGGCTGAACTAGTCACAGATAACAGCTACTCAGAACTTAGCATTGAATGTGAAAGACTGCAGAAACAGGTGGACGAGATGAAGCAACAGATGGAAGTGCTCAAGCAAGAGGTAGGAAACTTGCATTTTGACTGTATTGACACTGCCCTTCATATCAAGACCCCTGGGCACCGGATTAACTGGCCACTATAGTGGAGGTCACTTAAAAAAAAACACTTTGTGGCCAACCAAATAAACTTTTACGGACCACCATTAAGGGATGATCACTATGGCAGGGGAACATTATGGAGGAAGTCGGCTGTAACTGTATTTCCTTTCCAGATTCACTCGAGACTCCACAATTCAACAGCTTAACAGCCAGCTGGAACATGAAAAGAAAAGAGAGACAGAACGAACTCAACTGCAAACACCTCAATGCGACCAAAACAATAAGGAGATTGAGAGACTCAAGTAGGTTTTACTGATCAAGCCCACAAAAATAGTAAACTAAATGGGTTCAATTTTAGATCAGTCAACAACGAGTTGATGAGCGCCTACAATGAGTTGAACAAGGAATTTGAAGAACACAAGTCCAAGAACACGACAATTACAGTGACCAATGCCGACTTGGTTGCGAGAATAGGTTGGTTGTGATTAAAAAAAATTGAAAACTTCTTTTAATCGCTATTTTAGACGCACTGAAAGCCACATTGATAGAGTATGAAGAAAGTTATGAAATGTGCAAAAGTGAACAAAACGAGACTGCTGGACAACTAACCAAACTGACGGCCGACTTTGATAGATTGCGCAACAACTTTCACACATCCAAAGCAGTGGCAGAGTCCAACGAGGAAAAGTTGAATGTAAGTAACTATACTTTCGAAAACTGCGAAATTTAGGATATTCTAAACGATATCTTTAACTTTTTGTTTGTAGGGCGAAGTGGAAATCCTTCGCAACTCCCTGCACCAAGCCAAAGTTGACCGGGAACAACTTCACAACGACATCAGCCGTTTCCGTGACTCGGTCAAATCCATCGATAGTGAGCTCAATCTGCTCAGAGACAACAACCGACGGTTGGTGGATGAGAACAAAGAGCTAAGTGAGTCGGTGGCACGCTATGAATCTCTTCGAGATATGCTCAACAAAAGCAATGAAGAATTGGGTGATTTCCGTGAGCGCTTCACTGCCATGCAGAAGGAACACGCTGCACAGGTTCATTTTCACAAGTGCCTTCCCAAATCTTAATTGAAAAAAATTCAGACAGAACTTTTTTTGGTTATCCGACATTTGAGCGCACGAAATTTGACGTGTGGCGCTCAAATGTCGGATTGTAAAGAGAGCAGATATACATAGGACCTTAGGAAAAAAGGAAGAGGTGGCGGCGTAGTGTAATGGTAGCCCGGAAAACTGAAAGCTGCAGGTTTGATTCCTGCCACTACCATTTTGCCTCTTCCTTCCTAAACTTTTCTGGATAACCCTTTTATTCCGCCTAATTTAATTTTGTTCGCCTAATTTTATGCTAGCAATTTTCTCTTCAATTTGTCCTATTTTTATGGGGGAAAACTTATTCTTGTCACCGAAAGACTGATTGTTATCACCGAAAATCTCATTCTTGTTACCGCTTCCTTTTGTGAGTATTTTTTATTTTCGGTGACTGTTATGTGTCTTATTTTTCGCATTTTTAGGTCAGTATCATCGACTAAGGTTGGAGGAAAGCTAAATTTGGACCAAAAAGACTGCAAAGGCTATGAATAAGTTGGAATGTTGCAAGACGGTGATCTCTCGTTTCTTTTTGCTTTTTTTGACCTTATTAACTTATAGCAGTCACCAATATTTCTGTTTTAGGCTCTCTGGTCACATAACTTTTTTATTTGTAATCTGCGGACACATATGTGCATTGAAAGTGTGAAAGCTACTGACTGAAATTGTGAAAGCTACTGACTTTGTCGACTGTATGTGGTCGTAGTGCAACTTTCTACGTGCCTTCGTGCTCCATCCCAAGGTAGTATGGCTAGGCCTGCGTAACACGACTGTCGCCGCTTTTAAAATTAAAATAAATCAGCTTTAAGCCTGGGCTATGTGCACATGCCTGGGTTGTGTTGTGACCACATACAACCGGCAAAGTCATTGGCTTCCACGCAGACGTAAATTTACGTATGTGGCTTGTTCATGAATTTGACGATGCATTCAGTGACGACTTCGCCAGGTTGGGTTGCAGCCGCAGTGAAAATTCTTTAAAAATCTCTGAAAATATCTTTCTCTAAAAAAGAGTTACCTGAGCAGAGAACCTAAAAACAGAAGTATTTATTACTACTATTGAGGTAATAAGGCTAAAAACAGTGAACGGGGATAAGAGATAAGCGTCATGGTACTGTCAAATTGATCCATAGCTTTTCAGGTCTTCTTAGTCTAACTATAGTTTCCTTCCAACTTAAGCCAATGATACTGACCTAAAAATGCGAAAAATAAGACACATAACAGTCACCAAAAGCAAAAAATCACAAAAGGAACCGGGAACAAAAACAAGATTTTCGGTGACAACAATCAGTCTTTCGATGACAAGAATAATTTTTTCTCATTTTTATGTAACTTTTATTATCGTATAGCTTATGATCTCACCTTTCTAACAAGCTATCAAACTCAATCGAGTTATTTCCTTCAAACACCTAAATATTTACATGTTTGGTATCATTCTATGGAGTTTGATAGCTTGCTGGAATACTGAGATCTTTCGGCTATACGTTACAGTCAAACCTCGTTATAAAGCCACTCCTTGGTATCGGCCTCCGGGTGGCGTTTTATCGAGGTTGCGTTATACCAAGGGTTCACTTGACTGAATTTTAATCAAAGCCGACCAAATCGGTCCATTTTCGGGGTCCATTTTCATTGGTCCATTTTCATTATATCGGGGGTGTCGTTATATCAGTAAAACGACACTTAGCTATGAGGTAACTTAGCTATGGACAGTTAGCTATGTTTTTAAATGGGCACTTAGCTATGGACAGTTAGCTATGTTTTTAAATCGCCTTTTTTAGCGAAAAGTAGCTTTGTTCAGTGTGTATTTGTCAGTCATTTCTTTTCATTCTTAAATTTACCTATTCTGTACATCTCAAATCACGTTAATCGTACTTTTTCAGTTATAATCGAGGCGATGTGGCGTCTTCAAGCGAGAGAGAAAGTGGGACTGATGCACTCAACAAAAGTGGTAAACAAGAAGTTAGCAATCACGCTATGTCAAAAGAATCCGGAAACTCATTACTACTCATGGACTCAGCTTAATTCTCAGCCCGCAAGAATGGAACACAGCGAATAACATATCTATGCGTCGAGTGTCGAAGAGTGAGACACGCAAAGCATGTTCATAAAGACACGCGAATTCCGTCGTTAATGGCTACCCGAGGAGTTGCCAATGAAGTCCGATGGGAAGAACGGGAAACAAAGCACCTCATTTTCATGCCGGACCGAAGCAGCTAGTCGAGGTCGGTGTATATTTTTCTTCTCTGTTTGTCTTTATTCTCTTTATGCCTCCCATTTTTCAGATGAAGGGAAGAGCAGCTAAAAAAGCCCCGGAGCAGAGTTGGTCGCTGGAACAGTTCAGAAGCCATGCTCCGCCATTGTCAAATAAGAGCGAAAGATCTTGGAGAAGGCCGAGGGACAAGTAGAAGGTATGCTTGGAATGCAGACGCTGTTTTCTAATTGCAGAATCACTGCAGCTGATGAGACAAGCCTCCTCAATTTAAAGCATCCGGGCGCTTAAGAAGTTCTTCCAGCGATGTACGAGGAAGCGCTTCTCACCACTAAAATTCCTGTTTGATTTAAAATCGGATGAGTTCAAGGGGCTGAAGTACACCCACCGTGGAGCCGTGGCCAAGCAAGCCGAGCAGCGATTTCAAGGTTGGTCGGAATTTCAATTTCTCTTTTGTTGTTAGGACTAATGTTTTAAGTGTTCGAAGCAATCCGGCCGTTAGTAGAATTCCGAGCCAAGTTCGCCAATTTCGATTATGAGCCCGCGGTCTACAAATCATTCAAAGTGCAGTTCCCCACCGTTGCAACAAACATGTGTTCTTTCCACGTCAAGCAAGTGTTGAACCGAAATGTATTCCACTGTTTTTCAACCATCTTTGTGTCTTTAGCCCAATCTTTGTAGGTCCAGTCTGTTGGGTTGATGCCAGCTTACAGGGAGGATGCTGCAGTGAAGAAAATAGTACGTCAGATTCTCATAGTTGTAGCTTTCCGCTTCAGACTTCGAAATCGAAGTGCTAAAAGAATACTGTCCAAATATGACTCAGCATCCATGGGAGGAAGAGCCAAACAAACTACATTCAGTCAAAGCTGACTGGAATCGCTTCTATTGGTACTTTCAGCTCTTAATGTGAATATGATCTATCATTGCTTGAACTTCAGGCCATTGCACTGCTGGTATATAAAAATGAAGAAGAGCATGAGTGAGTACGAAAGGAAATAATGGAATTCTTGCGAGCAAATAAGTCGCAACCGTAGATCAAGTACTTTGGAGGTACTGAGGAATCTGAAGATTATGTCACTATTCGCAACTTGGAAAGTGGGGGAGCAGTATGCACTTCTTCTGGCCGCTAAGCTCTACAATACCAACTATGTGCTTTTCCAGCCAGAAACTTCTCTTCGTTTCGTCCCATTTTTCGTAGACAAGGTTAGTAGCTGAATGTCTTCGTGAACGATGTTTTACTTTATTTAGTTAAGGACAGCAAGTCCGGTACAACAAAGATACGTGTAGGATGAAACCGCTACAAAAACCATCACTCGACGTTGCGAAGTTTGAGATGAAAGAAATTGTATTGTTGTTAAAATGTTACGCACTAACCCTTGATTTTTCGTCCATTTGTTAACAGAACAAAATTGTTTGGTTACCTGTTTATAGGTTAAATTGATAAACGAGATAAAAAAACGATCTATTGTGGCAGGGGAAAGCTATAGCAAATTGTTCATTTAGAAAACATAACTAACTGTCCATTTAAAAAACATAGCTAAGTGACCATAGCTAAGTGTCCTAGCTCCCGTTATATCGAGGTTTGACTGTAATGCTGAAGCTTTTAAAAGGCAGAAAAATTTTTTTCTAGATAAACCGTCTAACCGATGAGAAGGAACAGTTACAACGCCAGTTGCAAGCCATGGAAGAAAAGCCGGTCGCAAATTTATTGGAAGAAGAAGCTCAGACAGAAGGAGTTGAGACAGTTTCCATTGGCACAACAACTATTTACAGTCAAACCACTCACAGTCAACAGACGGAGGAAGAACATGCATCAACAGCACACAAGGACACACACTTACTCAAGGTGTGGCAGTTTTAGGATGTTTGGTCATGTGCTATCGCTAACTATGAATAATTTAAGAGACACCCTTCCAGTGATGCAGACTCCGCTTCAGCCGGCTCCAATAGTGGATGGGAACGCATGGGTGCAGAGTGGGTGGGCAATGAAACTATTGCAAGCACGGCGGTCTCTAGTTCCAGCTCTTCTGGCTCTAATGGCAAAGGCAGGAGAGATGAGGATGGATCTCATAAGGTTGATGAGGAAGAAATACATCATACTACCACCAGTCAACAAAGCTCACCAAAAGGAGGTTCTGCTGTGGACTCATTGGCCCACTCAGAAGGAGATGTGGAAGAGCTGGATGCTCATCACAAGGTTGGCTTTGATATATATTGCAATAGTTATCCAGCTTATTTTAGTTGGATGAGGCCAATTTACTTATCGGTTCACTTAGACAAAGACTGGTGCTTATCGAAGCGGAAATGCAGGAGAGTAGAGATCAGTTACAAACAACGACAGAGAAATTAGCACATCAGCACCAACTATATCATCAATTGCTGGAAGTGACTGAGGCGAGAGCTACTGAGGTTTTTGAAATCTAAATGTTTTCTCTAAAATAACAATGAAATTCGTTTAGTTGAAGGACAGCAACCAGCAGATTCAAGAATTGGAAAGCAAACTTGAGTCTAACTTCGTAGATATTCAAAAGCACAAGCAAAGAGCCGAGCAGTTGATAGAAGAAAAATGGTGGAAAACAACAGGTATCGACATTCCATTCAGACCCCTCCTAGAGATTTATAAAAATTTTACTTTTCACAGTTGGAGGAATTGACAATACAGTTAAACGAGTCCACAACTGCCTGCCAAATGTGGCGTTCAGCCAACACTGAACTCGAACAAGAAAAACAAAGGCTGCAAAGTTCATTTGACGCGCTGAAGTCAGAGTACCAGGAAAAAGCTAGTATATTAGAGGTTTTGACTTCTGACTCAAGCCTGGCAAATATTCAGTTGGAGGAGGCCAAACAACATATTGCTAATTTGGAGCTAGAGTTGAGTGCTAGCACACACAAGTTTGAGCAGCAGAAAAGCAATGTGCAGGAGTTGACTGAGGTGAGCTATGGAGAGTTAGACCGGCCCTAAAGTTACCTTTTATTTGCAGAAAGATGCCGAACAATTGGCCCACCTCACCACTGAAAATCAAGAACTGAAAAAGATTCTGGGCGAAAAGCATGCTGAAAGTCAGGTCGCATTTAGTTTCCTAGGTTTATCACCCAATTATCAATGAGTTGACTTTGCAGGCCTACTACGACAAACTACAAGAGCTCTCTGCTAATTACCAAGTTGCAGAACAAAAGCTGAAAAGTGCCGAAAATGAACTGATGGACAACAGGCAGCAACTTGTCATGTATGTCATTCGAAAATTTCATGTCAAAAATTTTTGTGGTAAATTTTAAGCATGAGTGTATTTCTTTTACTTGTAAAAATACTTATTGTGTTGAAGGAACGACTAACCCCCGCCAATTTTTTGCTACTTTACTGACACAAAATCGTCCCTGTTTAGGAGCCAAGAGTCTCAGGAGCGAATGCATAAAGAGCTCAGTCGACTGCGAGAACACCTACTCACCATGGAAGAGATGTCGACTAAGGAAGCTGTGGCAGCCGAAGAAAGGGAGACTGACTTGCGTAGAGAAATCAGGCTGTTGCAAGAGAAGACTTCCAGCATTTCCTCCACTGTGGCTCAATCTAATAATCAGAGCCAGGTAACGTTTGAATACTTCTGATTTTATCATCTAATTTATTATATAAGTTACAGGAAGAAATTGCGAGCCTCCGAGCTCAACTGTCCACCTCACAAGCACAAGTGGTGGAATTGCGCAGTCAACTGCTGGACAGGGAGAGATCGTTGGTGGAGGCAACCAAGGCACTCTCCAATCTACAGGTATCTACTGATCTTTTGCTGCTGCCTCTTAATTTTTGTTTCGAATTCAGAATGTGCTTAAAGAGTTGGCTGAAGAGCACCGCCAGGAGGTGACCCAATTCGAAAAAGAGTTGGAGGTGGCCAGAAGAGAGCAGGAGGTTGAAATTCGTTCGTCAAAATTATAGTTGTCGCTTACACAGTTAACTTTATTCAGAATACATACAAACAACTATCGGAACTACTGCAAAAACAATCACAATGGGCAGAGGACAGAAGGTTTCTGGAAGACACAGTCACTCTACTCAAAGATGATCTAATCCGCAAGTCAGGGTTGGTTGAAGAGTTGGAGAACCAGATGGAGGAATTGCGCCATTCCACCCACTCCAAACCATCGTCTGCCAGCAACAGCACCACTTACAAAATCGATGATGCCACTCTTAAACAACTGTTCTTATCCTACCTACTTGCTGAGCGCAACAAACAGCCGGAGATTGCAGTGGTCATGGCCTCCATTCTCGGCTACAGTCAGGAGGTAGTTTTGCAAACTGTTTTTTTTATATTTTTGCAAAATTTTTACCATTTTTCGTTAATACTTTTTTTTACTGTTGGGTAATGTAGAGTTGTGAAATTTTCTGGAAAAATAGAAACTTGGTGGGAAATTTCCCGGAAAAATAGAAAATCTCCAGAAAAGTAAAAATATACCGTAAATACTCTAATAAACGGGCCCCCTACAGTTAACTATTTTCAAATTTGTTTTGCTTTTTTAACCCTAACATTGTTTATTTTTTAAAAGGTACGACCACTCACTTTGTAGAGTTTGGAAAGATCTACAAAATGAGTGGTCGTACGCTTTAAAAGATATGCAATGTTGGGGTTAAAAGCAAAACAAATTTGAAAATAGTTAACTGTAGGGGGCCTGCTTATTAGAGTATTTACGGTAGTCAACATTTATCAAACAGTAATCGTTCTTTGATCAATATCTGATCCTAATTCAGCAAAGAACTTTATTGACACTAAAACAATACATCCACCGAAAGAATACTTACCAGGAAGATATCGGCAGCTTACAACCGCATAACTTACCGAAAATCGGTAAGTTAAAAAGTGCTAGCACCACAGTTAACTGTGGCTGTAAAGTTAACTGTGGGTTACAAATACCGTATTTCCTCTAATAGAGCCCCCTCTAATAGAGCCCCCCCTAACTTTGAGGACCTATATCTCAGCTCAGAGTCAATTTTTTGCAAAGCTGTTTTACGCGTTTTCTTAACTCCCACGAGCTCTACCGATTGCACTTTTCAGATTTTAGTTGAGCACCCAAAAATCTCGAGATCGAATTTCAAATTTTCCGATTTTCGGGCATCCAAAAAATAAAGCCCCCGGGGGCTCTATTAGAGGAAATACGGTAACTGTAGTTGATATTGTGGACCGCGTTGAAATATTTTGAAACCTCAATACAGTAACCCTCAAATTAAGAGTCCTTCCCGGCATCGGTAATAAAAAAAGAAAGCACCGAACCAAATAGGCACAAAAAAGCTGAACGGTTTAATAAAAGCAAATTTATATTTTTCCAAAATACATCACAGCCCCTTAAAATTCAAAAGCGTGATCACTTTGAGATTTTTGCGCTAAATAGAAAATATTTTTAAAAGTTAACTGTGATTTTGATACATGTAGCCTTTGTGACTTAAGGATTGTAACTGATTTTATTTTTATTTTTTGCGTTAGCTCACTTGCAAACGGTTCCTCACATCAAGGGCATTAAAAAAATACCTCACTTGCCCCAAAAGCACGCTAATTTTGAGGTGTCAATAAAATTTTTGGAAAACATGCCAAAATAATTCACCTCGTTTAGTAACTATAACTGGCTTGAAAATTCAGCATACTTTCGAAATCTCAAAAAAGGAGGATGAGGTCTGGTAGAGGAGTAAATTTGCTACATTTTATTACCAAAGAGGCATGCAAAAAATGCAACTTCAGGGTGTTTTATGCAAAAGTTAGACAGAAAACGCAAAAACCGCTAATTTTAAAATGCCAGAAAAATGGCAGTTGTTTGCTTTAATTAGTCTCTAGTTTCTTAAATTTCAACTTCATGAACTTCCTGAAAAGACTGTGGTTTTGCACTTTTTGTCTGTCGTTTATGATGCCCAACATTTTTTCGTATTTTCAGGTGGTTTAATAGTGCGAACGAGACGTGCTAGCGTGGTACAGAAATAGCCGATAACAAAGCAATCTGTCGTTTTGAGACCTGTGGAGGCAACGATGGCTGTGAGAGAGGCAAGAAGTGAAAAGATAATCGATCAAAGGCCATCCTATCAGAAGATCGGAAAGAAGCAGTCGTCACCAGATTAAAATGAAGTGTGTCCCGAAATCTCTGAAGCAGATTACTCAAAAGTGACCCCCAAGTGATTATGATTTTGAATTTTAAGGGGCTGTGACATACCGACGGAAAATTAGAACAATTTTTTTCGGGAAATTTCCCATTTCACAACTCTAGTATTAATAATACAGTCAAAATCCTAAATTATCCCATTTCTCGAGATCCTCCTCAGCAGTCAGTTATTGGGGGCTGAAAATTCTTGTGGAAATCGGGGCTGAAAAAATTGTATTTCAGGACACCCAAGTATTTTCGACTCTAAAACACAAAGAATTTTGAAAACTATTACAGTTGACTCTCCCAATAATGCACTCTCCCATTAACCAACATCTCCCAATAGCCCTGAGGCTGGTCTTTCGTTGATAAACATTATATAATACATTAATAAAACCTTAGACGCAAATCACTCGAAAGTGACTCTTGATGTATAAAAAATGTATGCATACTAGAGTTTCTTTATGCGGTAGGGCCCAGTTAACAAAAATATGTTTAATTCCATCTTTTGGTCCTTAAGGCAAAGTCGAATTTTGGTCAAATTTTTACTAAAAGTGACTTTTAGGCCAGGAAATGCTTGAAAACACCTTTTTTATCGTTTTTAGCATGTAAAAGTTACTTAGAAATGGTTAAAACACGAAAATTAAATGAGTAAAAAATGCGCCCCCCCAAGTGCATAAGTGCCCTTTTATAGTTACCCCCACCCCCATACTCGGATTTTTTGAAAACTGACCCAAAATTACTTCCCGAACTCATTTTTTTGCTCTACACGATATAAGAAGGATTTATGAACGCTTTTTCATTGAAAAAATTTGAATTTTGTCAAAAAAATTTGCCTCCCACCCCTTAGGGGTAGATGGTGTTCTTAGAGTATTTTAAGGTCATTTTTGTGTGATTTATCACATTTTTCTTGCAGGACTTTGGCAAAAAGACTCTCTGAATAAATTTTTGGTCAAGTGTCTTGCTCGGAATTATGTCTAAGGAAAGTAATTGCACGCATCTCTAACCCGCAAGCCCCCTGCGCCCCCGAAGGACCATACCTTACTCGAAAATGTCTCTAGATGCATAAAAACATATGCATACCAGAGTGCATACCCAATGTTTCTCTCAAGGAAATATATTTACATATCTGTTTTTCTACAGGAGCAATCCTCTATCCAAGAAGCTGTATCCACACAGGACCAAGGCTCGGGCTGGTTTTCTTTGGGTGGTAGAAGATCAGGTGGCAGACAAACCAGTCATGGGCCATCTCTAACAGAACAGTTTGTGAGGTTCTTGGAGAAGGAATCGGCAGCCATACACCAACAAACTGCCCTCCCTGTTCAGGTAGTTTCATTTGGATTGTAAATGTTGTGGTTTAATGAAGACTCTTATTTAGAGTGGCCCCTCAACAAGTGGTTCAGGTATAAGCATGGATGCCCCTCACAACCCTTCCCCTTCTGGCTATTCCTCCTCCACCGACCTAAAGCACATTCTAGAGTCCAACTAGCTAACCAACCAGTGATATGTACACATGCCTTAGTGTTTACTAGTGGGAATAATTTTCCTAACGATTTTTTTGTTTAGAATTTTTTTGCAGTATTTAAAATCGGTTTTGACCTTTACAGTCTCTTCAAACTTTAAAAATTTTGCAAAAAAAATTTGTCTTCCTAAAATTTTACTATTTTTTTCTTTTGGCTCGTTCAGGAAGCCGGAGTTGGGGTTAGGGTTACTCACAATGTCAAATACTCCAACTCCAGGTTCCTGAACGAGCCATTTCAAATTCCGAAAAACTCATAAGTAAACAAAAAAATAATATCCCAAAAATTTTATAGAAAATTTCTAAAACCAGAGACATCAAAACTAGGGTTGGCGAAGATTCTTCGTTTCCGACCTTTTCCTCTACTCGTTCCTCTGCCAACCCTAACCAAAACATTGGAAAACCTGATTTTTTTAAAACTTTAAATCTGCACAAAATTGATTGACTACCTATTATATAATTGTATAATCATAATGAAACAACCAAAGGGTAAATTTGTTTTATATTTTAAGCTATTTATGTGACGGTGTAGAATAGAGTAAACAACAATAAATGTGTTTATTTTAATTTATTTCAATCTAAATGTGCTGCAATTGAAGGGTGAAATTCAATTTCCGCAGTAAAATAGTGAAATACTGCACCAAATCTGTATTTGGACTTTTTGCTTTTAGGTTTTGTTGTATTTTTTCAAATTGTTCACACTAGCATGTAGCCCTGAATGTTGGTTTTCTAGCAAGCTATCCAACTCCGCTGAATGATTTCAGGAATGTAGAGATCTAAACGTTTTTATGAAGCAACAACAATTTTTTACAAGCCTCTGAATCTCTACATTCCTGAAATCATTCAGCGGAGCCTTATAGCTTGCTAGAAAGCCAACATTCAGGGCCACATGCTAGTGTAAAAAAGTAAAAAACACAACAAAACCTAAAAGAAAAAAGTCCAAATATAGATTTGGTATTCACCAGTTTACTTCTGCACCACTTACCACCCAAACCACAAAACATTCCACTAGCCAGCCAGGAAGACACAAATCTCTCCAAAAGATCTTGTGAATTTCGATTTTTGTGGCAAGCAGCCACATTGACAATGAGTGACAATGGAGTGACAGTTGGCTATCGTTGAGTGATATGATCTATGGGGGGAGCACTTGCTTGCCTAGAGCAAGAGAATATAGAAGTAGCTGCGGCCAACTCAAGCCATTTGTTGTTGTTTATCTGTTTTTTATTTATAATTTTGCATTGTTTTTTTTGTCAAAATTTTCAAAGGGTTTGTTTTGCTCATGCCAAAGGCAATGAAGACTGAGTATTTTGTTTTGTCCATAGTCCTAAAATGCCTAACCAAATTAAAAAATGTAGCATGTGGTTGTAACAGGCTTCTAAGAAAACTTGAAAAATGGCAGAAATTGCTTGGTTGAAGATAAAAATAGTATCAATTTTGAACTCCCAGGCTCAACAATGCCCAGCTGCATGTAAATGGTGACCCAAGAAATCATCCTCTTTTCAAATGACTGCTACTTTTTGTAGAACGCATTTTTCAATTTTCTGCTTTGTAAAATTTTAGACCCAAATTATCAGCAAAACATCAGGTTATTGACCAAAGGAGGGCTATCGCGAAAAACTAAAAAAAGAACAAAAAATTATTTGGCAATGACTGGAAAGGCCCGCAATTCTGAGATATGAACAATTTAGATTGAAAAGTGCGATCGAGCAGTGCCAAAAAATTCAGAAAGAATTTATTTTCAAAGAGACAGAAGCGAAATAAGCACGCATTGTGCACTCATTTTTGTGTTTTAGCAAAAAAATATTTAAAATATTGAATTTAGAGCTAAAATGACGGTGAAATATACAGGGTGGCGCAACTTTTTCGCCCTAGTTAATTTTTGCCATAACTTTTTGAATTTTTGTTGTTTTGACGAGATCTTTTGTTAGATAGAGGAGACTCTGGCAAATTTTTTGGTTCCAAACATTCATTTTTTGGTTCCAAACATTCATTTTTTGGTTCCAAACATTCATTTTTTGGTTCCAAACATTCATTTTTTGGTTCCAAACATTCATTTTTTCATGTTAGCTTTGTTGACAATTACGACCTTTCTAAAATGTGTCGTTTCAGATGCCTTATTCGCCTGAAGATCGAGCAAAGTGCGTGGAATGGTTTATCGAGGAAGGAAAAAGCGTGGCAAACTTCCAGAAAAGATATCGCAGGGAATTTCGACGGTCCAACCGCCATGCAACTGCGCCAGAAAATTTTTAAAAGGTCGTAATTGTCAACAAAACTAACATGAAAAATGAATGTTTGGAACCAAAAATTTGCCAGAGTCTCGTCTATCTAACAAAAAAGATCTCGTCAAAACAATAAATATTCAAAAAGTTATGGCAAAATTAACTAGGGCGAAAAAGTTGCGCCACCTGTATATTTTCCTGTTAAATTTATGTCGAAAGCCTTAAAATTTGAAAAAAATTGACGCAGAGATTATTGAAGTTGAAACTGAGAAGTGACACACCAACCGCAGAATAGTTCGAGTTCGCTGACAGAGACTATTTTTTTCAATATTTTGGAGCCTGTTAGTGAGTGGTGAAGGCACCACTAGCTAAGGCATCTTCAACATTGTTTGCCATCCAGCCTTGCTTTCTTCCCAATAAAATGGCCAAGAAAGAGGAGGAGCTCTAGGCAGAATGTCTTAATGCTTACCCACCTCTTGGGTTAGACACCTAGGCAGGAATGGCAAATTGTTGGAATAATAATGAAATCTCGCTGGCTGCCTACCCTTGCATCAACTATAATTTATGTGGAGGGTGGCCCATGAATATTCCACCAGCTAAACACAACAACAACTTGGCCTACCAACACACAACTCCGAAATTGAAGTCATTTTATATAGCAATTCACGTAGGAAAATTTAAGGGCTGGCTAGGCAAATTATGGGGCTTGTTTTGCTTGCTACAACAAAATTTATTGGATATTTTATTTCAGATGTCTGAAGAGCTGAACACTTATTGTTGACTACTATTACTACCTATTACTCTAAACAAAGCTGGCAGACATGGTCATCGAGCCACAGGCAAGTCAATAAAATTATCTAACAAACGGTCCTTTAACTGTAAATAAACAATTATCTTTTTGATCTGAAACTGTCAATTTTTTTATGATGACTTGTGGATAAGTGCAAAAGCATGATGCAACAAAACCCTATCTTTAGAAAGTCATCACACTCATGCGTTCTATAAACACGTAATCCAATTTGTTATTAGCATGTTTTTACATGTAATCCGAAAAACTGGCACCGTATATTCTCTGATACAACCCGCACCCCCTATGTAATTAACTCGTTATAAGGAGATAGTAATATCTAGGGCATTATACCTAAGCAGTAGCACCTAGGTATCCATGCGAGGGTATTTTTTATAATGAGCGTGACACCAAACAAGTTTTTCTTACCTTCTTGTAGTTTGGGGAACATGTTTGATTTCGTGATCTTTTTATTATTGGGTTGGTCCATAAGTTCGTGGATAGCTATACGTAACAGACCATATTTTTGTGAGGGTTGCAAAATTTTTGATAGATCAGAATTGGCGCTGAATTAATTGCTGGGTTTGAAAATCGAAATTTTGACTACATAATTTACGATTTGAAACCCATAGGTTAATAAATGATCATTTATTAATTATTCATTTATTAATTACCGTATTTCTTCTAATTGCCGCACATGTGCGCTTATTTTTCAATCACCTGAAAATCGGAAATTTTCAAATTCGATCTAGAGATTTTCGGGTGCTTAACCAAGATCTGAAAAGTGGAATCGGTAGAGCTCGTGGGAGTTAAGAAAATGCATCAAACAGCTTAGCAAAATATTCACTCTGCTCCGAGATCTAAGTCTTTAAAGTTAGAGGTGTGCGGTAATTAGAGACTGTGCGGCAATTAGAAGAAATACGGTAACCGATGGGTTTCGAATCGTAAATTGTGTAGTCAAAATTTCGATTTTCAAACCCAGCAATTAATTCAGTGCCAATTCTGATCTATTAAAAATTTTGCAACCCATACATAAATATGGTCTGTTGCGTATAAACACCCACGGACTTATGCAAAACCCCCGAATCGAGAACAATTTTCCATTTTATACAGGCCGGGAACTATTGTACGCATCTACTAGTATTTAGTGGGTGCAAGTTATTATGGCCGCCAGTTGGGAATTTACCCCCAAAAGGGGCTTTTTGGCGCTCACTATTAAATCTTCTGTGTTTTTTAATTATCTATAGGCAGTTTTCGACGGACAAAACTTTTTCTTGTTGCCCAAAAACTTACTTTTGTCACGAATTTTTTTCTTTATTCAAGAATTTTTTTTTCAATACAAAATTTGAGATTATAAAATTTGAGGAAAAAATAAAGCTTGCCAGAGACAAAGATAAGTTTTTCGGCGACAACATTTTTCGGAAATAAGATTTTTTGTCCGTTTTCGACAGTAAGCTTAGAAGATTTTTGCACTACTTGAAGGACCATTGCCGTCTACGACAACGATTTCCCACGCCAATTCAAAAAAATTCCTAATCATTGAAATTCTGTACGGATTTTCCAACTTGGTTTCTAACAAAACCATACCTAAAATTAAATTCTAGGCCATGTTTTGTTAGAAACCAAGTTGAAAAATTCGTACAGAAATTCAATGATTAGGCAAAAAAAAATTTGAATTGGCGGGGAACAATGCAGAACGCGTTACCATGGTCCTTTAAGCAGCTGAGACCCTGGAAAACAATAAAAAAAAAGTATACACAAAAACATGAAAATTTTCAATTCAGTAAAATCATACCTGAACAATACCCCAACATACCCCAAATCATACTTGAAACAGTAAAAAAGTTTTAAAAAAATCGAAAATACATCTGTTTTCGTTGTCTTGCTATTGCTAGTAAAAACAAAAAAATAGACACACACCTGGGTGGACACGAGACACCCTACACCGAGCAAAAATCAATTTTTTTTTTAAATTTCTGTTTTTCTTCAAAAAGTTGGTCTGTCTGTTTTAAACTCTGAAATTTTCTTATAATTTGTGAATGAGCGGTGTAATCCTAATGTCTAGATTGCTCAATGAGAATAACTTAACAGCTATTTGAGTAGTAGCATCCTCCAGGGTAAATGATTGACACGACACCCATATCTCTTGTTTGTTTCTTCCTTGGATATTGCGGTTGTTGTTGTTAACTGTATTATTATGTTGGCTCAGGTGTAGTTGGCTGCTAGTCAGAAGTGAAATTGAGAAGCCGAATTTGCTGCTAGCTAGTCTCCAACCATCTCAAATTTCAGTGCTTGCACACAGAAAATTTGGCCTACCCCCTTTCCAAGGAGCTTGATTGGAGTTGGCGGCATAGTTGTGTGTGTGCCCCTACCTATGCCCACACACAGCTAATTATGCAATTGGCAGAAACGGCCTAAAAGCTTTTTAAGCTACTCACAGCTTGTCAACTTGTCGAACCATCTGTGTGCTCATCTATATTTTGGGTGGGCTCAGTCAAAAATATATAGTCAACTTAGCATAGTTGCTTGAAAATTGAAGTTGACTGTAGAAATTTTATGTATATTGTGGGCAATTTTATAAATTTGCGGGTAATGTCCAATGATTGTAATAAAAACTGTATGTGTGTTCTTCGCCTGGCCACCCAATTGTACAGTTAAGAAGAGAAAACCACTCCGGGGATAGGTGCTTTTGGTGCTGGAGTTGGTCCTAAAAAGGAGAGGTTTGCCTGGTTGCTTGCTCACCCCTTATCTTTGTTTGCCTCTTACTCCCAGCTTGCCTGGTGATCAAGCACACACACAGTGTCCCCTCCTTCCCTTTCCCTCTGTTTACTAAATTCCGTCATTTCTTCTTAAATTTTATCAGAAATTAGGAAATAATTCTTTTTTGATTGTTATTATTTAGATATTATTTAGGTTATTATTTATTATTGCTGTAAATAAAAAAATGTGTTTTCATCAGGGTTGGCCAATTTTCGGTTTCGCCAGAGAATCTAATCATTTCGCCGGTTGTTTTCGCCCTGCATAGGCCAACCCCGGTTTCTATATAAAATTAATGGCCATCCGTAGACTTGCCCAAGTTCTTTGTAGGATTATATTCAAGATTATGATCCTGCAAGTTGTAAAGAGGAACTTTTCGTGAAAAAGTCTGAAAAGTCTTGCGAAAAAGCGTTGAATCTGAAAAAATTGAACTTTTTTGACGGAAGAAGTTAAAAAAATGGAGGTAGGCGGAAATCCCATTTTTCGAGATTTTATCCCTTTTTTTGTATTTTTACTGTTTTCAGATTAGTTTTATATTCTAATGCTTATAGATTTCATTAATTTTTCGGTACTACTTAAGTACTGTTTAGAAATTGTTTTTCCTGCTTTTATATTTACCTTTATCCGACAACAAGGTACAACTAACACTGAACAACATTAAAACTATTCAATATAATTTTCATCGCAATTATCATAAAATTCTTCATTCGGTAATAAATAAATACTTATAGTGAAGGGGCATGCCCACGCTATAAAGAAGAGTAAATTGAATTCAAAAATTTTTCCTAATTACTGGACTTCTGTACGGATTTTCTACTTGGTTTCTAACAAAACAAGGCCTAGAATTGAATTTTAGGTGTGGTTTTGTTAGAAACCGTTGAAAATCCGTACAGAAGTTCAATAACTAGGAAAAATTTTTGAATTGGCGGGCACCTTTAGCGGCATGCCCTCCTCAAGAGTTTAAAAGTCTGAATGCACGCTAATGCACAAAACAGCTTTGCTTTTAGATCTGATATTAGACACAGCCTATTGTTTTAAACAAATAGAAATTCTCGGCAAAAATCCCGAAAAGAGGATTTTTGCCGCGGTTAAAATTCATTGTTATCAAAATATACAAAATACCAAAATCTATGCAAAATTTTGGCATTAGTTATCTATACAAAACCAGTGATGTGTAAATCTCTATTGTTTTCTGGACACAGGGATGACCAAGGCAAATTTGGTCAAATTGTTTTTTCGTGAATTTAGCAGAATAAGGAATCCTACAGGATTCTAAGACTATCTGTAAAAACAGAATTTTAAAATGTGGCTCCTACAAAAAGATATGAGCTTTTTGAATCAGGGGATTGGGCCACCCTGTATATATATATTATATACATGCGTACAACAAATATATATATCTCTCGATCTGGCTTTGGCTTCGAGCAGGAGCCAGAGGCGGAGCAAATTTTTTTAAGTTGAGAGCCCGGAGCGAGAGCCGGAGTGAAAAATCTCGAAAATACATCACTGTACAAAACCTATACAAAATCTATACAAACTTTTCGATCAAATTTTGTATAGATTTTGGCATTTTGAGAACCATGTTAAAATCCCAAAATAAGGGATGTTTTCAGGGATTGTCAGATAAAATCCCAAAAAGGGATTTCCACCTACCTTCAAAAAAATCAAATAACTTAATCAAGTAAAACTGAAAATTTTCGAAGTCGCTTGCCAATTTTAACACTTCTAGCCGAAAATTTTCAGAAAATCTATTTTGTTTGTAAATTTGAAGCCCCAGTTTCAGTTAAAATACTTCTCAGATGTATTTCAAAGGTACGCAGTAAAGTCACACGTACCGACCGAAATTTCAGGGATTTAGCCATTTTTAATCTAAACAGCATTAGCCATTTTTAATCCTACCCAGCCCTGCACAGCTTGTCAATTTTCAGAAACTCATAGTAACCTAATTTTTTTACTATTTGTTTACCTAGAAAAAGAGGCAAACAGGACTGGACAAAAATTTCAAAAGAAATTAGTATCCTCAAAAATCTGTTTTCACTCAGTTTCGACCAGATAAAATTTCTCCTATTTTATGTGTTCCGCTTATGTAGCTATTAGTTGGGCAATGCTAGTCTCTGTGACTATTCTCTAAACAAATAGGTGGCCAGCCATTGGGTCAACCAGCCGGCCAGCACCTACCTAGCCTGCCCCACTGTCCTCCCCCACTACCTGTACAACTGTATTGCTACTACGTTAACTGCTTGTCAGGTGTGCTTCTCTCCTTTTTCTTGCTTCTCCTCCTTGCTCAAACAAAGACGGCCATTGTGCTGGTTGGGTAGTGGGGTTGCTGTTGAATTCAACTAAAAACAGATCGATTTTCAAGCTTAGGCAAATGGGTATGAGCAAGAGACGTCTGAAATTGGATGAGTAAAGGTTTTTAGGGCAGCTTATTGGCTTAGAACTTTTTTCACCCATTTTTAAGTCACTGGTGCAATCTATTTTTTTTTAAAGATTATTAACTGTAAGAAGTCCGAGGCTGGGCCGGACATTGTGCTTGTCTATGACACATGGGACAGTTGGTGGTGTTTTTACAATTTTTTACTTTCATGTAGAGTTTTTTTTCATATTCTTGGTTGCTGAGATATCAGTATAAGCTGGGCAGTCGGTTTTAAAAATTTGGTCAGGTCTCAGCAATCAATATTTTAAAAATAAAAATCTAATAGTTGTTATGATTCTCGAGCATAGTTTCTTTACTTTAGTGTCTCAGAATTTAATGTTTTAGCTAAAAAGATATTGGATTAGCGAAAACAGAATTTCGAAAATCGCTCTTTACAAAAATAAAGGCCAAAAAGCTAAAATTTCTTGATACTCCCTGTATTTGCTCAATTCATAATGCTCCAAAATATTGTCTTGAAATAGCAACCCTGGCCAACCACCATTACTAAAAAGCTACTGAATCAATTCTTCTGCCTGTGCTATTGTGCCACCCTAAGCCCCTGCAATGAAACTAAGCCTCCCTTCTCTTGCCTCCAATAATCCCCTCCAAACAACCTAATTTAACCCAGTGTTTATTTATTCCAAACACTCACTTTTCTTCTTCAAATAGTTCCCATCTTCTAAGCCATTTGAAAAGCTATATAAGTTGATAATTCTCTTTGAAGTTTTCTTTGAAAATTTTACATTTCTTTTAAAGATATAGTCGAGTCTCGATGTTCGTTCCCTTTAGGTCGGGCACTTTTTTCAATCCCGAATCCGATTGGCCAGTGTAGTCTCAAAAATTTCATCGTCGAAATCAGGGTTAAAAAGTGTGGAGAACAAATGTGATGAAGACTGATATAAAATCATGTATTGTGTTGTAGATGGCAGATTTCCTTGGCTCCACAGCCAGCAGCAAAGAAAATGGAGTAGAGTGGTGGTTGTTTCACCAACGCCACTTCCTCGCCACTAATAGCTATCCACTTATTTGCCCACTGCCAATAGCTGTAGCAGTCAGATGGTGGCAGCTGGAGGGCTGTCGTCCCCTGCTCCTTCCTCTTCTTCAGTGGTAGTGCCATCCATTTCAGTCATACTGACTGTGCGATTGTTGATGCAGGAAAGGTAGAAATAATTTTAAAATTATAATACAAGTGTCTTAAAATTACACAAACACAAAAGTTTAAGGACGCCCGCAGAGTGAAATCATTCGGTAGCATGTCTTAGTTGCTCCTACCTCATTTTGTATGTATAACTATGAAATTAAGACGCCAAGAGGGACCAAGGCATATTACCGCATTAGTTTTCTCCTTCTTGATAGAAAAAGAGACTACTAAACTCAACATCTAGCGAAAAAGGGCAAAGAGAAAGGGCAAATCTGAATTTCGCAGCAAATCTACTATGGCTCATCCTGTCTGAAATAAAACGACTTTTTAGCGACTTTTCGCTACCTTGTCAACATTTTTGCCGATATTCAAAACAAAACCAAGTAAGTTCAAAAAAGTCATTTTCGCTCGAGAGGATCGAAGCCATGTCAATTTGTTGCAAAATTAAGATAATTTACTGCAAAATTCAGATATATCCTGTGAGAAAATAGAGAAAAGTTCAAAGTATTTTTTGACTATAAGTGAAAACCGTCAATTTTCCAGACTAATTTTTTAACCTTTTGTTTTCGGTGCTTTTCTGACTAGTTTTGCACCCATCATGTAACTATACTCTTATGGATTCTAACAAAATATCATCTAGCTCAACATGATTGTCAGAAGTTGGAAAACAGTCAACTTTTATAAAGCAATTTTTTTTGTCCAAAACTAATTTTCTCTATGTTTTCTGAATAAAAATGGGTCAGTTCACATTAGCAGCCAGAAGAGTATGGGGACAGCAAGCTAACTAACTACATGCTGGTCTGAAAAATATAAACTTGTTAAAAACACCCAAAACAATTATATAATATAAAAATGTTTCCCGGCACTTGGTGTGCATCTTGTAACCAAACTCAAACCCATGAGTATTCAGGAAGTGGGGAGTATAATTGGTAAACGTGGAGACCATGTCAAACTAATTCGGGACAAGAGTGGTGCCAAAGTCAATATTTCGGATGGTTCTTGTCCAGAAAGGATAGTGACCATCACTGGCAACACTAACACCATCCATGCTGCCTTCGCTATGGTTGCCAGGAAGTTTGAAGAGGTACTT